>CAKNXH010059154.1:0-14888 GCA_932178445.1 Andricus quercusramuli
CGGTAGCAAGCAAATGAGGCAGACCAACGAACCTGCAAAGGCTGCAAAGAGCGAACCGCTTGAATAGTAAGAACGTGAAGGTTTTTTTTCATGAGTGGCGACAACCAGCGACTACAAGTAGCGAAGGGGAGAAGTCGGAGGATAATAAAAGGGCTAGAGACCAGTTAGATGAGGAAGAGGAAAACGAGAAAGCACTCAAAAAGAGAAGCCAGAGAACACTACCTGAAAGGAGGTCAGGGGGAGTAGTCTAGAGGGTCTAGAACAAACTCATCAGAAGCCTCAGAGAGGAAACCTGCAAACGGTTTGACAGAGCGAAGACGCATAGGGAAGAGGTTAGGGAGGAAGTGAAAAAAATGAGAAAGAAATGGGAGAAGTGGGATGCTCTGTGGAAGGCCGAGAAAGAGGAGGTATTTAGGAAACTGGATAGTATAGAGTAAACAGATAGAGAGTGAGAAATAAAGTAGAATTAAAATAAGTTTGCTTCAAGAAAGGGTCAGGAAACTAGAATGCGGGAGTGGAAAGAAGCAAGTGGTGGGAGTAGGAGACGTAGCAAAGGGGGATGATAAGAGACTGCAGGAAGAAAATGAGAGAATGCTCAGACGGATGAATGAAATAGAAGTAAGACTAGAAGTAGAAGAGAAAGAAAAATGAAAGCGAAACATAGTAATTAAAGGAATGAAAGTAGAAAGCGATTCGGGAGAGGAAGAAGTGGAGAAGCTGATGAATGATATTAGGGCTCAGGTGAGTGTGGAGGCGGTGAAGGTACTGGGTAGAAAGACAGAAAGGAAAACAGGTGTGTTCATAGTAAAAGTAGGAAGCGCGTAGGAGAAGAGAGAAATTACAGAAAGGAAAAGGATACTAACAAGAAGGGGTCGGAATGAAAGAATTGAAGAGGACCTGACATGGAGAGAGTGAAAGAGGAAGTGGATGATCGAACGGAGAGCGTGAATAGATTGAAGGAACGGGGGTAATGTTTGGATAGGGAAAGACAGGTCGTGGGTGAACGGGATGAAGTGGATCTGGCACGAAGAGAAAGAAGAGCTGAGAGCAGAAGGATCAATACTTGAGAGAACGGTAAACGAAGGTAATGAGAGTAGGAGAGACGGGGCGGGGTTTGCACCGGAGAATAAAAACTGAGCACGGGAAGAAGGAGGGGGAAGGACAAAAAGAGAGGAGTGAATGTGGCTTTCTGGAATGTGTCAGGGCTAAAAAATAAGAACGAGGGATTCCGGGAGGCTATTGGAAAATGGGACGTGGTAATGCTGAGTTGCCGAAGGGGGTGTAGACAATGCAAGAAGCGATGAAAGAACATCAGAAGGGAGGAGCGATGGGAGGCATGGTGTCAGGGGTTAAAAAGGAGCTGATAAGAAATGAAAGAGTGGAAGAGCGAGAAGAAAGGCTGGAGGACGTGATAGTGAGAAGAATAAAGGTAGAGAAAGAGAGAGTGGCGATCGTTTGTGTATATAGAAGGAGAGGAGAAGAGGAAGGATGGAGAGTATTAAGGGAATGGATGGAGGAAAAGAATGAAGAGTTGGTCTTGATAGGAGGAGATTTGAACGCATGGACTCCAAGCACAGGGAGATAGATCGGGAGGGTGAAACTCTTTTGAACCTGTTAGGAGAGGTGAGGTGGTTTATCTGCAATGGAAATATAAGGGGGAATGAAGAAGGGGAAGTGACTTTTATAGTTAATGGGGAGACAGCGATAGATTACATTCTAGCAGAAGAAAGAATGAGGAAGGGAATGAATAAAATGGAAGTAGGTAATGAAATAGGCTCAGAACACTTCCCACTGAAAGCGACATTGAAATGTTCAGGATGGAAGCGGCATAGTGAAAAAAGGGAAAGAACAGGTGAAAAGAAAGTAAAAATGTGTAGATGGGGCAAGGATAAATTGAGAGAATTTAAAGAAAGAATGGAGAACGAGGAGATTAGAGGATTGGAAAGGCCAAGAGTAGAGGTGGAGGGAATGAAGAGGGGATGGTGGGAAGCAGAATGTAAGGAGAGTAATAATAGAAAGAAGGAAAATGTAAAAAAGTGGAGAAAAGGGGAGATAGGGAAACAGGAATATAATAGCAGAAAGAGAGAACATGAAAGATTGTTAAGTGATAAAAGGAAGTTAGAGAAGAGTAGGTATATGAAAGAGGTAGAAAAATCAATCAGGGAATAGAGGGAATGGGAGGTGATCAACAGGGAACGAGGAGGAAGGAAGGGCATAAATGAGGAAATTGAAATGGATGAGTGGACCCCGTACTTTAGGCAATAATTGGATAAGTAGGGAGGAAGTGAATAGAGCGATAGGGAGGCTTAAGAGAAACTAGGCAACAGGTGCGCACGATATTGAGAACGAGGCCTTGAGGTTTGGAGGAGGGGTGAGAAAGGAAATGTGGGTGGTATGCGAAAAGGCTTGGAGAGGAGAGGGATGGCCTACGGAATAGAGGACAGGGCTGGTGGTGCCGATAATTAAGAAAGGAGAGGGCAGGAATGAGTAGGAGTATAGGGGAATCACACTTATGTCGTTGGGCTACAAAATATATACGGAGATTCTCAGAAAGAGATTAGGAAGGGAGGTGGTAGAGAAGGGGATTATTCCACACAATCAGATGGGCTTCAGGAAAGGAATGGGAACAGTAGACAACATCTACATACTGGATTATCTGGTGAATAGAAACTTAGGGAGGAAGAAAGGGAAGTTAGTGGCCCTATTTGTAGATTTTAAAGCGGCTTTTGACTCGGTAAACAGGAAGGTGTTATGGCAGGTGATGAAATAGAGGCGGGTGGATGAAGGGTTGGTCGAGAGGATAAAGGAGATATTCGACGAGACTAAGATAAGGGTGAGGATTGGGAAACAAAAAGGGGATATTTTCTGGAGTGGAAGGGGGCGCAGGCAAGGGTGCCTACTAAGGGGAGAAGGGGAACGGTTGTGCGAAATAGCAAGTTATATTCCTCAGCGTACGCAGACGATATAGTCTTATTAGCGGATGACGAGATTAAAGACTTAACGGTCAATGTAAATAAGACGAAGGTGATGATTTTTAGGAAGGGAAGGACAAGGTAGAATATGAATGGAAGATGTACGGGGAGAAAGTGGAGCAGGTTGAGGAATTTAGTTACCTAGGCTTCTGGTTTGAGTCGAAAGAAGGGGTTGAACTGCAGGTGACGAAAAGGATAGAATGAGCGACTTAAGTAATGGCGAAGGTGTGTGGTATAGGGAAGAGAAGGTTTAAAGATGACTGAAAGATGAGACTGTGGATGTTTGATGCGTTGGTGTGGTCAGTCCTAAGTTACAGAGTGGAGATCTGGGGATGAAAGGAGCACGAGAGGGTTGAAAGTATGCAGGAGAGATTCCTGAGATGGGTAATGGGAGTGAGCTGGAGCTATCCAGGATATGTTTTGAGGGAGGAATTAAGTAGAGGTAAAATGGTTATGAGGCAGATGAAGAGAGCATGGAACATTGATGAGAAACTAAAGAAGGGGAAGGGAAGCAGGATAGCATAAGCTTATCTACGGGAAGTAGTTAACAAAGAGACTAGGGGTAACACAGAAGGATCAAGGTGGGAGGAAGAGAGACAACAGAGGAGGGGAGAATGCTATATAAGAGCAGACGTCAGAGTATGGCAACAGTTAGAGAATGAATTAATAATTAAGAAGGGGGAGGAAAGATGGAAAAAAATCGTGGAATCTAAGTATAACAGGTGGTATGAGATAGTGAAGGCTGGAGGAGAACCAGAATATTTAAGAAAGGTTAAGAAGGAAAGTAAATGGAACAACGGTATACGATTTGGGATGGGATGCACGGGGGAGGTGACAGGTGGTTATAGTGTGGATGACTGGATGAGGTGGATCTTGGATGGAACCCAGTGGACACTGTTATATAACTATGATGTAACAGTTCCACAACGAAAAAGAACAGGTTCTGTAACAGGTTAAGAACATACTTAGACCATGGTCCGAGTAATGTTGTCCCCAAATAGATGTAGCAGTTCTATAACGCTGTTACAGAATCATGTTCTGTCAGAGATCTGTCAAAATTCTGGAACAGCGTTATATGTAAAAAAATATATTTAGAACACTTTAGGAACAGTGTTACAAAATAACCATGTTCTGTAATAGTGCCGTAACACATATGTAATAGTGTTACGATGTAAAGGTGTTTTGTAATCGTTCGGTAACAATTCTGGAATAGCGTTATATGTGAAAAAGTATTTTTAAAACAATTTAGGAACAGGGTTACAGAGTAACATTTTTCTGTAATAGTGACGTAACACATATGTAACAGTGTTACGATGTAAATTTGTTCTGTGATCGTTCTGTAACAATTCCATCACAGTGTTACAAGGATATGTAAAAAGAAATGTTTTTTGCATTATTGCTGCACTTAGTTTATATTTTAAATAACACAATTTCACGCACGGTCCTCTATACATATAATCACACGCTTGAGCCCGTTGAAAAATCGCACTCGCTGGGGATATGAACCCTACATAAACTACCTAACTCGAATGTACCTAGCCGATGCTTTAGTCAATTGCGCTATCGAACCGCTTGAACGTTCATGACAAAATCTCGGCCATGCTTTTTCGCTGAAAAAGCCAGGGTAATCTCAGGAATATATTCATTATTTTTTTATTTTAGACATTGTCCCCTATTCTCGGCGTATTCTTATCCAGTTCAAGTAACTGAATGCGCCCGACCGTCGGCACAACTCTGATCTAAGATCTTTACAGAACAGTATGCCCTTTATGTTACATTTCTGTAACACGTGTGACATTCTAGTGACGTAACAATTCTATCACTCTGTTCTGTATTAGTTACATTACCGAATTTCAGAACAGTTACATATGCTTACAGTAACAGCGTTAAGGAACAGTGTGTCCTTTATATTCCGTTCCTGGAACACGTGTGAGATTCTAGTGGCAACAGTTTTATCACTCTGTTCTATATCAGTTTCATTACAGAATTCCAGGATTGTTACATATCCTTACAATAACAGCGTTACAGAAAAATGTGATCCTTATGTTCTGTTCTTGGAACACGTGTGACCTTCTAGTGACATAACAGTTCTATCACTCTGCTCTATATTAGTTACATCACAGAATTCTAGAACTGTTACATATCCTTACAGTAACAGCGTTACAGAACAATATGGTATTTATGTTCCGTTATTGGAACACGTATGACATTCAAGTGACATAACAGTTCCATCACTCTATTCTATATTAGTTACATAACAGAATTCCAGAACTGTTACGTATCCTTACAGTAACAGCGTTACAGAACAGTGTGACCTTTATGTTCTGTAATTGTTATGGCACACGATTGTAACAATGTTATGTATAAATGTTCCCTTTTTGTTATGTAACATTTACAGTACGTGTCTGCTGGGAAGTGGACAAGGGGTAAGCTGGATGATGAGACTGGAAGAAGTGAGAGAAAGAAAGGGGCATGTGTTAGGGAAAGGCCAATCGCGCAGTCCTATACAAGGACAGTAAAGTAAATAAAGCTTTGCAATCACGTCAACGGAAATGGTAAGAGGAAACGGAAGCCCAGGAAACTCAATAGTCAGCAAATCTCGAGAGTAATTTTGTTAAGTCAAAGCGACAGCATATAAGTTAATATAAGTAGAATATTATTCAGGTAGTAAGTAATTATTGAGGTAGTATGAGAAGGTTTCGTAACGTACTGTAAAGGGAGCGGAGGCCCTCAAACCCGTGCAAGGGAGAGAATAAATACATACAACTACATAATTGATTGAAAATTTATTTTTTTTGTTTGAAATTCAAAGCTATTCTCTGGATGATTCGTATTTTTGGTTGAAAATTAATTTTTCTAACAAAAAATTTAACTTTTTGATTTTTGCGTCAAAATTCGTTGTGAATTCGATGTAAAATTAAATGTCTTGGTTGAAAGTTTAACTACTTGGTTGTAAATTGAAGCGCATTGTTGTAAATTCATTTTATTGTTTAAGAATTTAACTACTTTCTTAACGTTTTTGGCTAAAAATGTATTGTATTATTCAAAATTTATGTATTGCAGTTGAAGGTTCATCATTTGATTTCAAAAGTAATTTCTTTATTTGAAAATGCAACTATTTTTTTGTTCGTTTTTTTAAGTACAAAACTAATTTTTTAAATTGAAAATGTCACTATTTCATTCTTGGTATAAAATTCGTCTTTTTGATTTGAAAACTTACCTCTTTGTCTAAAAATTCATGTATTTTGAGAAAAATTAGTCTTTTTTGTAAAAAATTGAACATCTTGGTTGAAAATTCAACTGCTTGATTCAAAGTTGAACTACAAAGTTAAAATTTCATTTTATTGGTTCAGGATGTAACTATTTTGTTGAAAACTCTTTTTTAGGTTAAAAAAATAATTTTCTGAAGTAACCATTTAACCATTCCATCTTTTATTGAAAATTTAACTATTCAAGTTTTTAATGAATATGTGTCGTACATATTTGGTTTGAAAATTAAACTGTTTGAATAAAAGTTGAACTGAATTGTTAAAAATTAATATAATTAGTAGAAAATTTAACTATTCTGTTAAAAAGAAACTTTTATAAATAGAACATTTCAAAGATTTCTGCTCAACAAATATGTATCCACGCCGTCATTTATGATCCTCGAAATTGACGCTTGAATGGAAGAATGAATCAATAAATTTACTAATAATATCATTTGAAGAAATCTTAAGTAAAAAACATTACAAATTGAGCAATTAAAATATTTTTAAACCAGAGGCTTGTTTCATTAGATGTCAAATAATTTCTATTTTAAATCGTTTTAAAATAATAATTCTATAATTATTATTATTTATACATTAAAGTACAACACTGTTTTTCACAAATTAACAATTTAGGAAGAAAAAAATTACAATTGTAAAGTTGATCATTTAAATGTAAGATGTAGCGCTTTGAAATTTGCACGATTCAATCGAATGCATTCTATTTAAAACAATTCAGCTGGAAATTGTAAAGTTTTCAATATCTGCTTTATATTCGCTCCTTTATAATAAACAGTCCAATATTGTCAAATATGAAACAAAGATTCTTCATCATTTAAAAACAATTTAAAATTGAATGAAGGTTAAAAATAAGTTCTATAGTTGCATTTAGATGTTTCAAATTATTTACAATTAAGCCAAAGTACAACTCTTCCACTATGGGGAAAATAAATTTCAGCATTTTCACTCCAGCCATAACCGGTTTAACAAGGCAGTGGAGGAGTCAGGGGGGACCCAGTAACGTCAAGCCATTGTCCAATTTCCCTCTCCACTCAGTTCAGCTGAGAAGTGCACATCTGTCGAAGGAGTATCGAAAATCTGACACGATCCCGAGTCGATATATCGACTTCCCGAGCCAAACTCGAGTCGAGCTTGAACCTTCTCGATCTACACCCGATACTGGAGGCTAGGATCGAGTCGGGATCGTGTCGAGATCGGGAAATAGCGCTCGACGGCATCACTAGCTGCTGGCAGACAGATTACGATATGTTCGGACAGCCAAGCGACACTGACTACAATGAGTAAACCAGACATAATATCATAACTGGTTTGGGAATGCAAAAAAGGCATTAAACCAACTTGCAGAAAGAAACAAAGTGGCTCTCATATGGGTCCCTGGTCACACAGGGATCAAGGGCAACGAAAAGGCGGACCAGTTGGCAAAACGCGGTGCAGCGAGTGAATACATGGGACCGAAACCGGTACTGGGAACTATGACTTGCTGTGTCGGAATGGCCATTAAAAGCTGGATCCAAAAAAAACACCTGCAATGCTGGGAACAAACCTAGGGTTGCCGTCACGCGAAATTCATCCTGGGGTATACCTATTGGATGGGCAGAGCTAGGGAAATCCTGGGTTTACCAAAAAAAAGATATAAGGACAGTGGTACGGACCCTAACAGGGCTCAACTACTTGAACTACCATATGCACAAAATGGGGACAAAGTGCAGGAAATGCGGCAGGGATAACAAAACATCCCTGCATATATTATGCCAGTGTCCGGCATTAGCTAGGCTCAGGCGACAGACCCTCGGGGCCCAATTTTAAGGAAACAGAGGAAATTACAATGCGATCAGTGGTCGACATACCGGGCTTCGTCAAGAGGTCTGGAGTCGACTGCTGAGAGTGAATAAGTAATGGTGTGACACAATAGGCTTTATAGCTTGAGCGCCAGGGGAGCTCTCTAAGGGCTTCCCGCCCGTATTAAAATAACTACCTAACTTGATAGGTTCCTCCATCTTCATTGATGAAATTGACATGTAGCAAATTCATAGGAAGTTACCGTTGGAAGGGTCTGTAATTCTTTTACTATCTCCGCGGAAATCCAAACCTCTTTTAACAAGAAACAAGGTTACATCAAGAAGTTTTACCGATTTTTCTAACCTAGAAAATGCGGGAAAAGTCCGTCATTTTTTGACAAAAATTACAAAATTGTACTGAAACTACAAAGAAAAAAGTTTTGTTTTGTGCAAGACATCATATTTTATAGATTTTTTAATGCTGAATTCAAATCTGCCGGGAAAAATAGCGCAGCATATTTTCTTTTCGAGAAAAATGCGGTTAAATATGAAAATTCCAATATGGAGAGGCACAAGTCGAAAACATGATGATAAGTTAACGAAGTTTATTGTCTTTAGGTTTCGAGGGTCGCGGAATCCAAATATGACGTCAAAATCAAAAAATAAAGAATAGCGGATCCAATATGGCGGAACAAAAGTTTTGAAAAATTTAGGAAAATTGTCCAAATTCACGTTTTCGGGGGCTCTGAATCCAAATTTGATGTCAGAATTTTAAAATAAAAAATGGCTGATCCGATATGAAGGAACAAAAGTTGAAAAAATTCAGGCAACTTCACAAAATTGTCCATATTTACGTTTTGGAGGTATCTGAATCCAAAACCGATATTAAAATTTCAAAATTTTGTGATAATACTAATACATAAAAAATATGTTCTCAGTTTAAATATAGAAGAAGAGAATGACGAAAGTGATGCGAGTTCCCTGAGGAATGAGAATTCAAGCGATGATATAAATTTATATACATTTTTTTTAATGTAACGTGTCTGTAACCACAATTTTATTCCTGCAATAATTGTTGAAATAGAATTTTATCAATATTTGTTCTGCCATATTGTATACACCATTTTTAATTTTTGAATTCTGATGCCAGATTTGTATTCAGCGACCTCCAAAACGTAAATATGGAAAATTTTGTAAAGTTGCCCAAATTTTTCTAACATTTGTTCCTCCATATTGGATCAGTCATTCTTTATTTTGTAATTCTGACTTCATATTTTGATTCCGCGCCCCTAAAAACCTGATGATAATAAACTTCGTTAACTTACCATCATGTTTCCGACTTGTGTCTCTCCATATTGGATTTTTCATATTTAACCGCACTTTTCTCGGAAAGGAAACCCGCTACGCTATTTTTCCTGACAGATTTGAATTCAGCATTAAAAAGTCTATAAAATATGATGTCTTGTACTACCCTGGCGGACCGGCCGAACGCAAACATTACGCTACAGCGTAACGGTAAAGTAATGCTAAAGTAATGGTAAAGTAATATGGCATTATAATTAATAAAGGAAACAAAATTAATATGTAAACTGTTGCAATTATAATAAAACGTTGAAATTTACGTTCAACGGTCATGCCGCAATTGCAACAAGTTGCTTTTGCAGCATTAAAAAATAAAAAAAACATAGTGACCGTCATTGCAGTCGGGCCCCTGCATATTGGCAACCCGCTAACGTGGCTTTAAGTGGGTTGCCAGTCTGCAGGGACCCGACTTGAATGACAGCCACTTTGTTTTTTTATTTTTTAACGCTGAGAAAGCAACTTATTGCAATTACGGCATGACCATTTAATGTAAATTTTAACGTTTTATTATAATTGCAACAATTTACATATTAATTTTGTTTCCTTTATTAATTATAATGCCATATTACTTTAGCATTACTTTACCATTACTTTACCGTTACGCTGTAGCGTAATGTTTGCGTTCGGCCGGTCCGCCAGGGTAAACAAAACTTTTCTTTGTAGTTTTAGTAAAATTTTGTAATTTTTGTCAAAAAATGACGGACTTTTCCATCGACATATAGAAATGGACCGATAACCCTGTGGGAAGCATTGAAATTGGCTTTAGAGAGAGAGAGAAAACATTTGAGGGGTGAAACTGTCTCTTTCAATTCCAGGACTGTGTCAAGTGAAACGGATGCCCCTTTCTCTAGGCAAATTCATTGCAGAACACCAGGCCTGAGGCCTCCATACTTTTCTCATCTTTTAATGGGAACCTAACGATAAAATAACATTGAAATGTAATTAAAAATATTTCTATAATATAAAAAACAAAAATTTGTGTTACATAGGTACAATATTTTTATATTTTGAGGTTCAGTTTTTGTTTTGATACATTTTTTATTTTACTATAGAATAACTTTACTTACAAATGAAAGCATATACTTGAATAAACATCTCTGTAACGCCCACAAAATGCACAGGCTGCCACCATTTTAAATATTTATACACATTGACTTATAATTAAAAAAACTGTGACAGGTAAATTATAAACAAAACACATAGTGGGGCATTCGCGATACCAAGCATGGTCCTGTGCTTCGTCAAGCTCCACCCATCGAAAATACTCTCGACCAATTAGCATTATCGAGAAAGAGACAGTTTCAGCCCTCAAATGTTTTCTCTCTCTCTAAAGCCAATTTTAGTGCTTTCCACAGGTTTATCGGTCCATTTCTATATGTCGATGGACTTTTCCCGCAATTTCCAGGTTAGAAAATTCGATAAAACTGTTCTCTATAATTTACCTTATTTTGCATTTGATAATCTTTAATCTTGTTCGAAGAACATTTATTTTGGTCAATTTGTCCGAGAGATATTAGGTTTTGATAGTAAATTTTACAAAAAAGCCCACTGTGCGCCGCGGCAACAATTCTCGGAAACAGTAAATCCGGACTCATTTAATCCAAGATCCAGTGTAGTATAAACGTTATTGCCGATAGCGTGATCACTGTCTTCATAAGATGAAGAAGGTGTAGTCAAATTATCAATTTTATTACCCATAGAAGCTGTTTCTGAAAGAGTAATACTGAAAAAGTGGACACTGGACAGTGTCTCTATCAGGTACCGAAGGACCTGATGTTGAAGAAAGCTGTGATAAAGCTTCAGCTTCTGAACTAGAAAACTTTAAAAGTTTGTTCAAAGGAAGTTGTCTTCTTGATGCCTTATTTTCGCGATCTTCTTTTTTTCCTCCTTTGTGCCCCGATTTATATTTGTAGCTCATTTTTAGCAAAAAACTGCGTATTTTGCGAACAAACAAAAAAAAAACAGTTTTTATTCACTATATAACTTTGAAACCGACTTCTCATGACGAATGTGTACCGAAAACTGAAAGCTGAATCGCTGATCTCGTACAACCTAACTGGCTAAAGAATTCATAACATGTTTGCTATCGCTTACTTGTCTATAAAAATGTACTGCCGCTTAAGTGTTTAGGCTAAGAAGGATCCTAGGTGTTATTCGATATTCTTTTCTGTTTACAAGACGATACTTACTTACACTATAGAAAGTATTAACGTCAACAATTTCGAGGAAAACATGATTGGCGAGATATAAAAAATGAAAAATTCTCAATCAAATTAATACAATTAATTTCTGGTGGTGAAATACAAATTTCAGGACCGCGAGCCCTCTGAAGGACCCCGACTTTTCATGCCCGCGTGACCCAGCTTCTTGACGGCCCGATACAGAACACGTCTGATATAAGGCAGCCGCAGCGACGCGACGGTCTGCACTCTAAATCCTGCTCTGTTCACGCTCAATGTTTATCCTCAGCCAATAAAGCAAACGCGAATATCTTTCCTGTACGGGAACCCGTAACTATTCCTGTACGTGTTCCTTTGCTAGAACTGTGAATACATATATGACAATATATTGTCACATATATATGCGATCAGGATCAGGCGTGATCAGGAACAGACCAGATCTAGTACAAGAAACGTTATAGGATCAGCATAAGAAATTGAGAGACGAATCTGCACACAAACATGTACAGGAATATGCAGGAAACGAGGGAACCCTTACGGGAACGTGTACACGTCCTATAAGTTGCCACGAATGAACATGTAGGGGATCCTGTAAAGAATCTAGCACGGTTTCCGCCGTATCGGCAAAATTTTATATAATAAATTTAATGATGTGAAGGAACATAGATTCATATCTTTAATACATTGCTTCTTCTTATATCGTTGCAGATTCAACTCACTAGCGAGAGAGCTAGGTCGTAGCGTACCTTGGTGGATTAGTTTCAATAGGGTTCCTGTACACTGTACAGGATTCTATACGAAATCCTCTACAAAATCCTGTACAGGAACCCTAGTGAAACTAATCCGCCAGGGTGCTCTAGGGCTTAGCTCTCTCGCTAGTGAGTTGGATCTTCAAGGTTATAAAAAAGGCAAGGTGTCACAGATAATTATCCATGGTCCTTCACATAATCAATTTATTGACAATAAAATTTGCCGATACGGAGGAAACCGTGCTAGATTATTCACAGGAGCCCCCACATGTTCACTCGTAGCAACTTAGGACATGTACACGTTCCCGTAGTAAGGGTTTCCTGCATGTTCCTGTACATGTTTGTGTACAGGTTCGTGTTTCAATTTCTTATGCTGAAGCCATAACGTTTCTTGTACGAGATCTGGTCAAAGTTCTGTTAAAGGAACACGTGCAGGAACAGTCACGGGATCCCATACAGTGTTTTTCAATTGGTTGGAAACTGAAACACTGCAACTGATCCTTATATGTCATTATTGGCGTCAGTGAATATTAGCCTTTATATCTCCAAAATCAAGTTTTATTTTCAAATATTATCACGCAAGATCATCAGGTTCATCAAATTTTTGTGTATAATTACATATTTACAAAACGAACTTTGTTAATGCATACTTAAACTTTCGGAAATTGTATACGTATGGCATTGCGCAAGATATTATCGATTATTAGTATATTGGAAATAAGAGCAGAATTAGCTATAATCAATACTATTTGCATTAATTTTCTTTGGAGCGCCTGCAGCACGAATACGGTCTTGGCCTATAAGTCGGTGAAAAAGGCAAGTAAGATGTCCATTTCCAACTGCAATGAATAATAAATTGAAGAAATATTATAATAATTATTATAATCATAGAGTGTTCTGAATAATATCTGCTGGATAAATGCTGACCTTCTGAGGAGTTTCATTCCTATTGGGAAATCGAACGTATTTGGAACATAATCATCTTCAGACTTATCATCTTCAGATACATCGAAATTCAACTCCATTTCATTAGCCCAGGCAATTAAACCTCTTTCTTCTGGAGTACCTGTAATGGAAATACATACATATTTTAATTAGAATAATTATGCGCATTACACAATTATGGTAAAATATTATAAATATTCTACATACCTGGTATTGTGTTATCTAAAAAGCAACCAATAATTCCACCGACCAAAATAGTTGTACTCAATAAGACTGTAAGGACTCCATCAACAATTTCACTACCAGTTTGTATAAATCCAGTATTTTTTATCATCCATTTTGATAGGACCTAATTTTAAAACAATAATTCCAATTCAAAACACTGCATATTATACAATATACAATATAATCATATATTCAGTTAAAGTTTCTCTCAATATGTTTTTCGCGCAAAAATGTATTTAAGTATTTACTTATGTATTAACTTATTTTAAAATGATAATCTTACCAGCGGGAAAAAAATAGAAAATCCGAGAATGTACAAGTTTCTAGCAGAATTAAGGTTGATGTATTGCAATGCTGATAAACCTAAATAAACAAATGAAATACCTATATATACCCGCGAAATTACAGTGAATCCTTTTTTTTGACCAGAAATAAAAAAATATATGTAGAAAAACCTTTCCAATCACTTAAAATGTAACTAACTTAACGAGTGTGACTGGAAATTCTTTTGAATTTGATATAAGTTTATTGTGTCACATTTTGAAATATGAAATAATTCAGGTTAAAATGCTTGAAATTGAAGCTTACAATTCCCGTAATTTTAAAATAACATTTTTTTCAGTTTTAATTCCTAATCGTTTATTTTCACCATGGAGTAATAATAAGGAGATCGATCTCCGTACGTGCGTTCTGACTGCGGTAACTATTGTCGAGCTCAGACGTTTCTATTCAGCACACTATGGCCATTCGGTCATGCGCACTGTGATCTGCATCTCTTTCTCTCCCGCGAGAAGTGTGCGAGTGAGCGCCAGTGCATGACAACCACTATGTGATGACAAGAACCCAGTGAGCACAAAATTTGGCGACGTCTTTACAACATCGTTACGACATTTTTACGACATCTTTACGAAAACTTTACGACATGGACATAGGATTTCCCAAAGTTTTCGTAGAGATGTCGTAAAGATGTCGTCAGGACGTCGGTAAATTTTATGCTTACTGGGCACTGGGAACGACAGCAATTAAAGTTATATCAATGTTTTGCAACTTATGGCAAAATTTTTTGCAAAGTAACGTGTAAGTCGGAAAATTAAATAATCAAATGGTAAAAATGATGATAAAAATTGTTATTTAAGATTACTAGGTGACTTCAAAGTGTCATAAGATATGTTTATTAACATATAAATACAATGAGGCGAGATGAACTCGCATAAAGAGTAAGGAATAAACACTATTATTCCCAGCGGACACGTTCTGTAAATGTTACATAACAAAAAGGGAACATTTATACATAACATTGTTACAATCGTGTGCCATAACAATTACAGAACATAAGGGTCACACTGTTCTGTAACGCTGTTACTGTAAGGATCTGTAACAGTTCTAGAATTCTGTGATGTAACTAATA
>CAKNXH010059154.1:14898-28365 GCA_932178445.1 Andricus quercusramuli
CACACGTGTTCCAAGAAAGGAACATGAAGGTCACATTGTTCTGTAACAGTGTTACTGTAAGGATACGTAACCGTCCTGGAATTCTGTTATGAACGTAATATAAAGGACACACTGTTCTGTAACGATCTTAGATCAGAGTTGTGCCGACGGCCCACAGTGGGATGAAATCAAAAAACGAGGTTCAAAATAACTTGTAGCTGGCAATTCTTAACCGATTTCGGATTTTTTTTCTTCGAAAAATTCAGCATTAAATTCTGAAGAGAGTTATGTGGCCTGATTTTTGAATTTTTTTTTGTTCAAACTTTCATGTTAATGCAAAGAGTGAAGAAAAAGTGGATTTATTCGTTTTTTTGTTCATCACGTTTAAAAATTTATATAAATTGTTTATAAAATTATAACAAAATATCGGATGATAATTTTCCGTTATTAAATATCACTGGCGATATAATTTGAAGAAAATTAGGAGAAAAAACGATTAATTTCTGCCTTTAAATGTCCACACTAGGCATTTGTTCATATAATTTGTTTATAAAATCCATAAAAAGTATTGGAAGATAATTGTCCAAAATTAAACGTCACTGACGACCTAATTTGAGGAGAATTAGAAGAAGAAAAACCGGTTTCTTTCTGCCTTAAAATGTACACACTGGGAATTTGTTTATATAATTTGTTTATAAAATTGATAAAAAGTATCGGATGATAATTTTTCATCATTAAATATCACTGGCGATATAATTTGAGGAAAACTAAGAGAAAACCCAACTTCTTTCTTCCTTTAAATGTCCGCAATAGGCATTTGTTTATAAAATTAATAAAAATATTGATTGATAATTGTCCATCATCAAACATAAGTGGCGATATAATCTGAGAAGAATTAGGGGGAAAAAAGATTTCTTTCTGCCTTTAATTGTCCACACTAGGCATTTGTTTATAAAATTTGCTTATAAAATTAATAAAAAATATATATCGGATGCCAAATTTTTATGATTGGGTATTATTTTTTCGATAAAAGCAAGTAATTTTAACGCAAAAATGTACTTTGCAAACGAAGACTCCATAGTGTAGACTATTTTTTAAGTTAATTTGTTTATAACGATTAACTTCACAATGTCATAATTTTTTTTTGCTTTCAACTACGCCCGTGCCTATAGTCTGGAAATGCTGGTGATAGAAAACGTTTTTTAACGAAGATAAACAAAAAAAACAAAAAAATCGACTTTTTCTTCACTCATTGCATTAACATAAAAGCTTAAACAAACAAAAATTCAAAAATCAGGCCACATAAATCTCTTCAAAAGTTAATGCTGAATTTTTCTTTAAAAAAAATCCAAAATCGGTCAAGCATTGCCAGCTACAAGTTATTTTGAACCTCGTTTTTTGATTTCATCCCATTGTGCGGTCGGGCGCAGTCAGTTACTTGAACTGGGTAAGAATACGCCGACAGTAGGGGACAACGTCTGAAATAAAAAAAAAAATGAATATATTCCTGAGATTACCCTGGCTTATTCAGCGAAAAAGCATGGCCGAGATTTTGTCATGAACGTTCAAGCGGTTCGATAGCGCAATTGGCTAAGGCATAGGCTAGGTACATTCGATTTAGGTAATTTAGGTAGGGTTCGAATCCCCAACGAGTGCGATTTTTCAACGGGTTTAAGCGTGCGATTATATGTATAGAGGACCGTGCGTGAAATTGTGTTATTTAAAATATGAACAAAGTGCAGCAATAATACAAAAAACATTTTTTTTTACATAACCTTGTAACACTGTTATGAAATTGTTACAGAACGATTACAGAACAAATTTACATCGTAACACTGTGACATATGTGTTACGGCACTATTACAGAACAATGTTCCTTTGTAACCCTGTTCCTACATTGTTCTAAAAATACTTTTTGAAATATAACGCTGTTCCAGAATTGTTACAGAACGATTACAGAACAAATTTACATTGTAACACTGTTACATATATGTTACGTCACTATAACAGAAAAATGTTCTTTTGTAACCCTGTTCCTGAATTGTTCTAAAAATACATTTTCACTTATAACGCTGTTCCAGAATTGTTACAGAACGATTACAGAACAAATTTACATCGTAACACTGTTACATATGTTTTACGGCACTATTAAAGAACATGGTTATTTTGTAACACTGTTCCTAAATTGTTCTAAATATATTTTTTTACATATAACGCTGTTCCAGAATTGTTACAGATCCCTGACAGAACATGGTTCTGTAACAGCGTTATAGAACAGCTACATTCATTTGGGGACGACATTACTCAGACCATGGTCTAAGTATGTTCTAAGTATGTTACAGAACCTGTTCTTTTCTGTTCTAGAACTGTTACATCACAGTTCTATAACAGTATCCGCTGGGTTGGTACAAAAACTGAATAATTAGCCGTAGCTGCACTTCGCATAACCGCACGATCGAACGCTCTTTTAACGCACACTTCAGTCTCCACACCAACACACCAGCGCACTCTAGAGTCCTGTAAGGTTTTACAGTTTGAAAAAGACCGCGACTAATTATTTCTAACATTTGGCCACGCTAATACGACTCGCCCTCGAGGCGTGCTGCTAGGTTACATGATGAAATCTTGGAAACGCGCTGGTTTTCGAACATTTCTTTTAGGACGCGCGGACGCTTCACGGTTGTCACTACTTGGACTTAAATTGTCTCTACTTTTATTTAATTCTTCTCGTGTTGATTTCTTCGTTCTTCTTCCCGTGTCGATCTGCTGATTCTCGTTCACAGATTCATTGATGACCTCCGCTTCGCTCTCATCAGATTCATTTATACATGAATTCTCACAAGGTGACTCACCTCTCATTGGTTTCCATAACTTTAGCTGGCTTACATGGGCAGTGCTCGCATATCGCCGATCAGCTTTATCAGTTCTTAGGTCTGATACACCGTATGTGTCATTAGGCAAAATCTTATGAACTACAAGAGGTCCCCTGTATTTGGATTGTAGTTTCGTTGAATCACCAGTTGAAACTGGGGCTACTCTCATAAACACAATCTCTCCTACGTTGAAGCGAACATTTAACCGTCGATTTTTATCGTAGTAAATTTTATACTTGGATTGAGCTTCTGCAATCTTCTGTCTCGCCTTTCCCTGTAAAGTTTCTGGTAGGACGTATTCTTCTTTTCCAGTTAATTCTCTTACTGTCCCCTCGTCATGTCTAGGAAAGTATCCGTAGAGAAGTTCAAACGCGCTCTTGTTGGTCGATTTGTTGAAGGACTCATTCAAATCTCGTGCAATTCGTTTAAGCTGTTTAGTCCAGTCTTTGTTGTCTCTCTCATAGATACTTGATTGTAGAACGGGAATTAGAGTCATTGACTCGTTCCACTAGACCATTCGCCTGAGCGTGCCTTGGTGAATTCAAAGAATGACGAATTCCATGCTTTAGGCAAAATTCAGCGAACTCTCCAGAGGTAAAACAACTACCTCGATCCGTGATGAACTGGTTAGGTGCCCCAAAATCCAAAACTAGGTCTTCCATTGCTTGGATAACTTCCTTCGTCTTAGTACTCTTTGTAGCTTCTAGTCGTACATACTTGGGTAGGTTATCGACTATTACCAGAACGTATTTATATCCTCTCCCGGCAGAAACGAAGGGTCCTAGGTGATCGACATGGACTACGTCGAAGGGTCGCTTTCCTGGTAGAATGGGATGCAACTCGCATGGTTGTCGGCCTGCTGACGTTTTATTTAACATACATTGGAAACAAGCTCGAATATGTTGGCGCACATAGTTCCTCATTCTTGGGAAATAATAATGGTGGCTCATCTTAGCTATTGTTCGATCCAAACCACCATGGCCGCTCAGATCATGGACTCGGACTGTTAAACCCTTCCTCATAGCTTTCGGTACTACATAACGAATATTATTATCTGTTGTTTTATAGAGAATTCCTTCACGTAGGACATATCCGCTAGTCTCACCTTGCTCTCGTCTGTTTCGACTTTCTTTTTTTTTTTAAATTTCGTGTTTGCGTTTCAATTCGTCATCTGCGCATTGATACATCGTAATTTCATCTTCGAGGGTTATAGTCACAAACACTGACAATTCCGTTGGACTGCCGTCAGGACTTTCAACTGGAGCTCGGCTCATAGCGTTGACATGAGGAAGTTTTATTCCAGGGCGTTGAACGATTTCGAATGTGTAATCGCTGAGTAGACAACCCCATCGAGAAATTTGTGGGTTCCTTGTTCGATGTGCGTTAAGATAGATGAGAGCCTGGCAATCCGTAACAATAGTAAATTCAATGTTGATTAGCAGTGGTCTTAAGCGCGTGACTGCGCACACAATAGCCATCAATTCCAGTTTACTGGAATGATAAAAACGTTCTGTTTCGCTCGTCCTTCGGCTGATTGCGTACACCGGGTGCATCTTGGAATCAGCGGCTTGTTTCAGAAGCATTCCTGCCAATCCTCTCGAACTGGCATCTGTATGAAGCTCCGTAATCCTTGTTGGATCAAATAGTTGTAGAATGGGATAACTGGCCAATGATTTCTTTAGATTAGCAAAGCATGCATCGGTTGTTGCATTCCAAATAAACGTTTGATTCTTCTTCAGTAACTCGTATAGAGGCAAAGCTTTTTCAGCAAAACGAGCAATGAACCTTCGGAAGAATTCAGCCATACCTAGGAATATCCGTACATCTTGCGTGTTTTCCGGTGTAGGAAAGTCTAAAATCGCACGTAGTTTGGTCTCTCCTGGTTCGATACCCTCACCAGAGATTTCATAGCCAAGGTAAAGAACCTTCTTCAATAAAAACGCGCATTTCGAGAGATTTATCGTAAGTCTTGCTTCACGCAGCGCACTTAGGACTTTCGTTAATCTTTCTTTCAGGTCCGGCCAATCTCTGCCAGGAATCAATATGTCGTCAAGATAAAACAGAACGACATTATCTCTCAGTGGACCCAAAACTCGATGTATGAGCTTACTAAAATAAAAGGGTGCATTCATCAGTCCGAATGTCATCCGGGTGAACTCACCTGTCTCATCTGGTGTAATAATTGCTGTTTTTGCTCGACTTTCTTCATCTAATGGAACCGAGAGATATCCATTAGCAAGATCTAACGTAATGAATAGCTTGCTGTTACTTAATAATCTTAAATGATCATCAAGGTTAGGAGAGTGGAAAATTCATCCTTTCCGTTTGTGCATTTGAACGTCGGTAATCGATCACTAGTCTTGGCTCTCCATTCTTTTTCTTTACTAGAAGCACAGAACTCGCATATGGAGATGATGTTTCCGTCATCAACCCATTATCTTTCAGGGATTTCACAATCTCCCTTATCTTATCACGTTCCCAGTCGCTGACTCTGTTTGGCTTACAAAAGAAGGGTTTACTTCCTGGTGTTTCTCTAATTTCCATGTTTAGGAGATCTATACAGCCTAATTCTTCGTAATTCCTGGAAATAGTATCACTGAATAAATTCAATGTACGTTGGAGGTCTTCCAAATCCTCCTTGCAAGCCTGCTCGTCTACATTGATTACCGACAACGTTACTGGTGCTTTTTCTTTCAGTGATTTAAACACATCCAGTGAGCTGATTTGACAAGTCTCCGGTAATTTCATCAAAGCCTTATCTGAATGTCCAAAGTTAATATAAGGAAGTCGATAATCCTGATCCGATTCCATTACTCTGATAAATTGAATGCAATTTCGAGATAGAGTGACATTCTCTTTTAAAGTTAAGTTTGTATCCGCATTTTTGATTTTCATGCTTGCAAATGGTGTTGCTTTATTTTCTGTAAATAGAAGCTGATCACCCGTTTTCCTGTAGTCTACATGAGGCGATTCCGTAAAGGTTCGTCCAATGAATACATCTGTTGGTTGTGTGTTGTCAGGTACTACACGAAGGCAGACTCTACCTGCTACTACTCCGTCAACTATGATCTGAGCAATCACCATTCCATTGGATGCGACTCGATAATTGTCCGGACCCCAATTCTTCAATTCCGAACGACGCTGAAGTATAGGATAACCACCATTGATTGCAGCTAATTCTTTTATCGTACAGTCTGAGCTTCCTGGATCTATGAAAGCATTCCAAATCTGATCATTCACGAATACGGTTTTAAAATATTTCTTTACTGAAACATCATTAGATCCCATTATCTGTCGTACTTCTCCACCATTCGACTTCAACTTGCTACAGTGTCTACGAGTATGACCTGTCGCTTGACAGAGTTCACAAACTTCTTTTCTTTGAGGTTCAGAACAGTTCTTCGATATATGTCCAAATGCTGAGCAGTTGTAGCATTTCAATTCACCTTTATTATTCCGTAGTGGTGGTCTTCGGTCTGGGTTTGATTGCTGTTCTCGACTCAAGTTTTGTCCTTTAAAATCTCTAGGATTATTCTTGTCATTTTTTTTGGGTAAAATTAATTGGTTTTGATCCATCATCCCTTTTTGGTAGAATCCGTTGATTTTGATCCGTCTTCCTTTTTTGCCTTAGAAATTTCTGAAGAACCTCTAATCCTTTCTCCGCATTGTGAGTTTAAACGTTCCTGTCGAGCAAGGTCGTGTAGGAGATCATCGTAGTCTTCATGCTTCTTAGCTGACAGGGCATGGCATAAATCTCTGGACCATAAACCGATTAGAACTTGCTCTTTAGCTTCCTCGAGGGATAAGCCCAGTTCTTGACAAAGCCTTGCTTTATCCATGAAGTACACATTCAAGGATTCACCCTTTTGTTGATTGCGCTCTACCATCCGGCGCCATTTAACGGTTAGACCTTCTGCACTGATGTATGTTTTGGTGAATGCTTCTTCAAAGTCCTTCCAGGTCTTCAATCTGTAAGCGTTGAGACGAAAACAATTCAAGGCTCCTGCCTTAAGATGACCCCTAGCTGCTTCGAACACGAATCCTGAAGGCCATTGGTGAAGTAGCTTCATACGATCTAAATTATCCAGCCACTCTTTCGCTTGAATGCTGCCTTTCTCGCCATCAAAACCCTGCATGCCTTTACTCAAATCCGGCATTACATGAAAGGCTTCGGGTACTCCTTCGTTACTGTTTGCAGTTGCTGGCGCGGTAATTCGATCAACCAATCGTTCCAGTAAGGCATCTCGACGTTGATTCTCAACAATCATCATTTGCATCAATCGCTCAACTGAAGTCGGTTCGTTTCGTTCTCCTTGTGGCACTCGATCATGTGGCAGGTTGTTGAAATTGTTATTTTGGTGATAATTAGTTCCGGGCGGTTGTTGGTCAAGGTCAGGACGTACGTTGACTCGTTCATTTAGGAACTGAATCGGCTGGATCCATCGTTGATTCCTCGGTTCACGTTAGTTGCATTGTTCTGCGGCGAATTCTGTATAGTACGTTCCATGCACGTATCGTCAACACTTCGTGAGAATTCGAAGGCATGTGTCAAACTAAGATTTTCCGTATGTGCTGAAAGAAAAGATGCGACAGAGGGACTATCACTCCCTGAATATGCCGCGTCTGCAGAATCTCTTTCATTCTGTAAGTCGCGTACAAATTGCTCAAAGTCTTCTAATGGAATATTTATCATATTTGGACGATCCATTTTTTTTCAAACAAAAAAAAACACTTTTGCAACACCGAGGTAAATAAATTCCATTAACGATTAACCATACGCTTGTAAACTTAGTTACGTTTCTCTACTTACACTAAATATTTTCGTTCGCTTAATTTTCTCACGAAATAATCTTAATGTCACCTCTCAGAACCATTCTTTCAATCAAAACTGTTTCCTATATTCGGACATTGTTATTCATTTGTTGAATAAAATTCACGCTTGTTTTCCCCCTCTAAATTTATTTCGCTCAAAATCGTTTCTTTATTTTTCGCACGCTAAATTACATCAATTTATTAAATGTATCGCTCAGTCTATTACATAACCTCTTTAACTGTCAAACAAATTTTAAACCAAGCTACTGTACTTATTCGCTCATTTGAATAATTTTTGCACTTCACCGCGAGGGTTTACATAACCTCTTCACCCATCAGACGAATTCCGAACGTTGAGAGGGTGGTGACGGATTGCCTCTATAAACAACCAAATTTTCGCACATGAAAGCAAAGGTCAGTATAACCTCTTCACCTGTCAAATTCTAAACTATATTGAAGGTGCTGACGGACCCTGGCGGACCGGCCGAACGCAAACATTACGCTGCAGCGTAATGGTAAAGTAATGGTAAAGTAATGGTAAAGTAATATATGGCATTATAATTAATAAAAGAAACAAAATAAATGTGTAAACTGTTACAATTATAATGAAACTTTAAAATTTACGTTAAATGGTCATGCCGCAATTGCAACAAGCTGCTTTTGCAGCGTTAGCAAATGAAAAAACAAAGTGACCGTCATTGAAGTCGGGCCCCTGCATATTGGCAACCCGCTAACGCGGATTCAAGTGGGTTGCCATTCCGCAGGGGCACGACTTGAATGACAGCCATTTTGTTTTTTTTATTTTTTAAAGCTGAGAAAGCAACTTGTTGCAATTACGGCATGACCATTTAACGTAAATTTTAACGTTTTATTATAATTGCAACAGTTTACATATTTATTTGGTTTCTTTCATTAATTATAATGCCATATTACTTTACCATTACTTTACCATTACGCTGTAGCGTAATGTTTGCGTTCGGCCGGTCCGCCAGGGTAGCTAGACTTCGCACAACCGCACGATGCAACGCTCTTTTAACGCACACCCCCGTCTCCACACCAACACAACAGCGCACTCTAGAGTCCTGTAAGGTTTTACAGTTTGAAAAAGACCGCGAGTAATTATTTCTAACAAAAGGGATTTGTCATTTTACAATAATTTTAAGAGAATATTTAAAAAGATTTCAAACCAATTTCAGTGTATAAATAACAATTGAACAATTATTAATTTATGACGACTTACAATTAGAATAATTTAAGTTACAATTTATAAGTGTTTATTCAAACATTAATAATATTTACGGGAACGTAACCTTACTTTTCAGTTGTCATTAAACACGGTGCTCACTCGCACATTTCTCGCAGGAGAAAAGGAGATAGAAGATCACAGTGCGCATGCCCGAATGGCCATAATGTGCTGATTAGAAAGTCTGAGCTGGACAATAAAGGTGCAGTTACCGCAGTCAAAACTCGAGGGACTTTGTACAATAGAGAGATTTTGCATATTGTTCCGCAGCATAAGGTAGACGCTAGAGTCACGTGATGATGTTTCTGCACATGCTCTATGAGTTTAACGTTAACGTTTTCCGCTATCCGACGTTCCTTAACGTATCGTTTAGCGTTTACGTATCCTAACGGAACGCTATGCAAAATCTCCCTAATGTGAAGCATATGATCGGTCTCCTTATTATTACTCCCTGATTTTCACTGTAAAAACGAAGTATTATTTCAGGGCTAGTTTCAGGTCACGAAGAAATAGTAAGGTGTAGTGTGTTCCTGTAAGTGGGGAATGGAACGAGCGACATCTGAGAATTGGTTAATGCTTGCCATGAATGAACACTTAAGAGCAAGATCGTGCACATCTCCACTAGCGGTTGTCATGAAGGATGTCAACACGCGATGGAAGTTTTGAACTTGTGTATTGAACTAACATAAACAAACGAACATAATCTACATATGCAACGAGATGTCAAAATATAACATATGGGAGCGGGTATAACACGTGACTGCGAAAACAGCTCTGCCCACCAAACATAGGGTGATACCACTCCTTAGGGTGGAGTCCCATTGCAACGTTAGTCTTGGCGCAAAACGCAAAACGTCAAATCACTAGACGTTTCAGCCAATGATTTCCTTCTAGTAATCCACAGAAACATTGGCATACTGGCTGAAGCGTCTAGTAATTTGGCGTTTTGCGCCAAGTTTGGCTCTGCCATGGGACTCCACCCTTACTATTCCTTCTTGTTTCAGACATGAGACTCAGAAAAAACAGTATCGAGTGGTACTTAAATGAGACCACTGGTGGGAACCCAGATTCATTTGTTTTAGATTAAAAATAACAGCATGCAGTTATTCCATTCAAAAACAGGACACGACAAAAATTATATCGTAAAAAAAGAGATCTCTAGTTTTTACCGTGTTCAAATTACTAAATTTAAAAATACAGTTCTTGAGTGAAAAGTTTAAGTTTATCAACTGAAAACGTAAATTAATCAAATATGTAATACAAATTTAAGTATAATATATTTCAATTAAATATTAGTTGACTGCGGGAAACAATCATGCAAAATTGTACTATTTCAAATCGAAATCGTCGGATCCGACGTCGTAAACGATCCCAATACTCGACGTTTCCTATGTCGTTTGCGACGTAGGAAACTATTAGGATCCGGTGCAGGATCCCACGTAGGTTTCGAAGTCGGCTACGATGTAGGAAACTATTAGGATCCGACGTAGGATCCAACGTCGGTTTTTTCAGTAGGGAAGAGTTATATAACGATGAACACCATTCTAAGCCTTCACTGTAAAAAAAAAGTATAATTTCAAGGCTAGTTTCCGGTATTGAAACAGTCCTCCAAAAATATAGTCTCGAGTGGCTCTATTCTAATGCCACTTTATTTTGATGCCACAAAACGACGTTTTAGTACAACTTTTTTGGATCGAAACAGGACCGAAGTGAGAATCAAATTTTTTCTGTTTCAAATGTTTTCTGTTTCTCTTAAGCATGAAGTTGCAAGAAATTAAAACAATTGCCCTGTGCATTATTTTAGTTCGCTAGTACGTACGACTTTTCAATCTGAAGTTAGAAAAGTAAAATAGCACGAACGAAGGCTTCAAAAAAAGACGATTTGGTATTATAACAGGACGCTAAAAAAATGATGCTCAATTAAGATGGAACCATAGTTTTTACAGTGTTGCGAATAGTTTAAGCATGTTACAGTAACACAATTATTGTAACCAAGTCAATAGGTCGTTGTGACCTAATATGAATTTCTCTAATCAATCTAGTCATATCGTCGTCCATTGACAGTACCAAAATTCTTTTGAATTTGTTGAACTATTGACAGGTTCGCTTATTGGATTCAACATCTAAATTACACAAGAACCTGAAATCTGAGGAGCTCACAATGAAAGACCATTCTCATGTGGATATCTGAGCGAATAGTGGATAACTACACTGTTAAAAATAATATTAAATTTAATATACCCATGTGTATTAAAATTAATATATCAATCATATGAAATCGTCATAAAGAGCGTGTATATTAAATTTCATATACATTCATGTTAATCACTTACAAGAAAAATCAGATAATTCCATTTTACACAAATTCAAAATAAGTTCAAAATGAATTTTCGACTCTAAATAATAAAACATGATACCTTCTTCTAGTTTATCAAAAATATGACTGGATTTTAAGTCGAAAAGATCAATTAAGCAAACAAATAACAGACCCAACCTACAATCAACTGTACTAGTATTACATTTCTACTATTTAGACTGGATTTTGGAAAAAGTTCCCCCCGTACGTCGCAATTTCATTATAAATAACAATTCAGTTGACGAATTCTAGATTATTAATTTAATTGCGAATATTTGACAAGATTTAAAGGAATGAAAGCACTTCGAGTTTTCATGCACACTGCTATACCAACTTGTATATTAAATTTATTACACATGTATATTAAATTCACTACACCCATGTATGTTACATTTCAGTAGCGGTAGTGCATATTTGCTTCACACACATGTATATTAAATCTCATACAGATTTTTCTAACAGTGTATGGATGAGAATTAATCAATAAAAAAAAAACATCCTTCATGTTGCCTTTTCAATGAGCCTATCTTTTCTTCAGGACCACTATGTCAACAATATATGCATGTTATCAGGCTGTTAGAAGCTATCTAACACCGATCGACAAAATTTCGTCTCGAAATAAAAAAGCGACTAACTGCGTATAACAGGTTAACACTTTTTTTAAACTAAAGAGTGTATCAGAGGAAAGAAATGTACCTATTTTGATTGATTTCAATCACCGGCGTGACCTTGAGATGACATCAATATGTTAATAAGGCGCTCTGTGAGCTAGAACGTCCGGGCTAAATTAGACAAAACTGGACATTTTCTGCGACTTATGAACTATGACTTATTGTTAAGTATACTTGAAAAACATTTTTAAAGTTTTTCGTTATGTATGTGACCAAATTTAAGGGCACTTTAATGAAAAACCTCATTTTTTAAAATTGAAATTTCGTAAATTGAACTTTGAGATGACAAGGTGACTTTCTAATGCAAACATTTTTTAAAATATTTTTGAAAATATTCGAAAATAAATTTTGCGGACAAATATTTTTGGCGTAGAAAGACCTCTAACAGAAGCGATTCAAGTAATTTATCTACGATCTCGGGAGCTGTTCTTTTAAGCCGATCACGCCATTCCACAACCTGGGTAACAAATCAATTTTCAGCCTACACTTTTTATCATGTTGGACTTTTATTGTCAATTTAAATTGAAACTGATTAATATTATAAACATTTTTGTCCGTAGAAAACGTCCAAAAAATTGTTTATAGTGTAATCAAACGAAAGTCGTTTTCCGGGATTCGCAATTATTGGTTCCTTGAAATCCATAGTGTTGGTATAAAATGTGAAAGGAATTAAAGTTTGATAACGATTAGTTTAAAATAGACGCTATTTCCTAATTGTTTAATCAATTTTTATAAGCAAATACAGTTACACAACTTCTAAATAAATAGACTCCATTTATTTGTGAAGAATCAACTAAAAATATTTTGTCAATAGCTCTTTACTATGATAATTTGCAAATTTACAAGATCTTTGCCGAAAATGAGCTTTTTGCATTAAAAATTCTTGAAAAATCGAATATATGTTGTCTCGAAAGGATTTGTTCGAAATCTCATTTTTAATATAGTGATAAAAGATAGGTAATTCAAAACCAGATAGCTGACTCTCTGTACCTGTCTCCCATCTTCTTCTTCATTTTTTTATATAATTGCCCAACCTGTTACCTTTTTCAAACCTTTTTGTGACCATATTTCTCTTCCTAAAAGTTTTCAAATGCAGTAAAATAATAAAATATTTCTTTTTGTTTCAAAGAAAAAGCCCTTATATAAAACTATTTGCCACTTTTTTTGGCACCAAAGTACAAATTAAATTCCAACCTAAAATCTTGAATATTCATTTTCTACAAAAAGCCTATTTTATAAGGTTTCTTTCACTTAACTTTTTGCCTTGCGATCAGAAACAATCTTTCTTTAAATTATTATCGTTTATTTATAAAGAAACATACCTTTCTTCTTTTTATAGACTTTTCAGCTAAGAATGTTCTGTTACAGTACCAGCTGAAAATTCCTGTACTGGAACGTACGCAGGTTCCTGGTACAACAGTTCCTGCCGCGGATCCTGCGAGGGAACTTGCGCACGTTCCTGTATAGGAACCTGGGTATTCAAAGACCTGTACAGGTTCCTGCATTATCGTAGATGTTGCTGCAAGAAATTCC
>CAKNXH010059154.1:28375-48156 GCA_932178445.1 Andricus quercusramuli
CCTGTACAGGTTCCTGCATTATCGTAGATGTTGCTGCAAGAAATTCCATAGGGAGGATACTGTACAGGTTCCTGTGTAAGTGAGACACATATGCAACAAGTATTCTTGAAGGATCCTGTAAAGGTTCCTGTACAGTACCAGCTGAAAATTCCTGTACAGGAACCTGTACAGGAACCTGACAGGTTCCTCTAGAGGTTCCTGTACAGGTACGTACGCAGGTTCCTGGTACAACGGTTCCTGTCGCGGATCCTGCGAGGCAACTTGCGTACGTTCCTGTATATGAACCTGGGTATTCAAATACCTGTACAGGTTCCTGCATTATCGTAGATATTGCTGCAAGAAATTCCCTCGCAGAAAAAGCTAAGTGTAATCTTCACACGGATTTCGGGGTAAGGATTACCTGCAAGAAAAATTACCCCATGTGGGTAAACTTTACCCGCACATCTCAGCTTTTCTTCTGTTTTTACCTACGTTTGGTGAGTAATTCTCAATGTTTACCTCGAAGGCCTTGTAAACTGGTGCATTCAATGCCCTGTCCCTGGAGTAAGTTCCTCGAAGACAAGAGATTGAACCAATGCACCAGGTGTAAGGAACATATCTTCTCCGGGGTAATCTGATTTTTTACAATACTTTAAAATCCCTGAAGTAAGTTCTTCGAAAACACGAGATTGAACCAATGCACCAGGTGTAAGAAACACATCTTCTCCGGGAAAATCTAATCTTTTACAGTACTTTAGGGTGCCTTGAGTAAGTTTCTCGAAGACACTAGATTGAACCAATTTACCAGGTGTAAAAAACACATCGTCTCCGGGGAAGTCTGGGTTTTACAGTACTTTAGGGGGCCTTGAGTGGGTTCCTCGACGACAGGAGATTTAAACAATGCCCCAAGTGTGAAAAGCGCATCTTCTTCGGGGAAGCCTGGTTCAATCTCGTGTCCTCGAGGAACCTACTTCAGGGACCCTAAAGTGCTGTAAAAACCAGACTTCCCTCAAAACGATTTTTTTTTAACACCTGGGGTATTGGTTCAATCTCGTGCCCTTAAGGATCCCACTCCAGGCACCGTGAAGTACTGTAACCCTAGACTTGCCTGGAGAAGATGTGTTTTTTACACCTGGTGCATTGGCTCAATCTAGTGTCTTCGAGAAACTTACTCCAGGCACCTTAAAGTACTGTAAAAGATTAGATTTTCCCGGAGAAGATGTGTTTCTTACACCTGGGCCATTCATTCAATCTCGTGTCTTCGAGAAACTTACTCCAGGGACCCTAAAGTACGGTCAAACCCAGACTTCCCCGGAGAAGATTTTTTACACCTGGGGCATCGGTTTAATCTCGTGTCCTCGAGGAACCCCTTATATCATTATACAAGAACAAAAATACATATATATATATATATATATATATATATATATATATATATCCTGTCATGCTCGCCATCCGGTTTCGGTTTTGGCTCCTTGGGAATCAAACCGAAGGGCCTATGACAAAGCTACGGAACGCGTCCGCGAGTTGCGGATAGAGGGTCCCTGTACCAAGAGTTTCTGCTGAATATGGTTACAATAATGAATAAGCAGTCGCGGAAAATTGTCCAGGGATGGTCCCGAAGGAATAACCCCTAAGCGAAGTTGCCACCACCGTGCCGAAAGCTGAATGACACCTGGGTGAGGTGTCTCAAACGGTGACCTGAGATACCGGGCGACCTCTCAGAGTATCAGCCTTATCCTTGCAAGCGGGGCTCTACAAGGATGGACGAACTCTTTCCCTAGCTGCTCGTGGGAACAACAATGACAACATCAAACATAGTTGTAGTAAGTTCTGTTCAAAACAATCGAACGGGTAGGGCTCTCGACAATGGGTCGGACAACACTGCCGACTACCATTGAGTTGGGGGAGCCAATAAAGACGGAGTCAATGCGATTGACCGGCGAAATCTTGTTACTTTTAAGTGGACGGATCGACTCAATGTCGACCTGCTAGAGTACTGCGATACCATTATGGTCCCTAAACGAGAAGGTTACATGGCACGATTGCAGGTTCTATGGTGCGAGAAACACCCAGAGCTCTCGTACTTTTCGCGCCAACGTCTGCGAAACCATGCCGAACGACTCCGAAAAAGGGGATATGTAAGCGGAAGACCTACTCTACCGCAGCCAGAACAAGCCGGCAAAAGAGAAAGAGTGGCGACACTGAGACCAACCGCGAACAAGCATCCAATAGACGAAGGACGCTCCTTCAGGACTCGGAGAAACATCAACATTCAGGTTTCTCCCAAGCCCAGAGATCTGACTGAACTGGATGATGAGCTTCGTGAAGATTTTTCTGAAGAATCCGACCTCTGAACTATCAATTGTGGCGTGTACCGTGCAGCGAGAACTTTGGCAGATGCAAACCGTTAAACAAAATCAATGGTTGATCATAAGACCAAAAGACAGATACATCAACTCAGCACAAAGATAGGCTGGGCAAGACAGTACGCATCAAAGCTACTGACCATCAGGCAGCATCTTGTTGACAGAATACGAGTACTATCTAACGCTAAGAGAAGTCTAAAGCGGAGGGAGAGGTGGGTCAGAGAAAATCAACAATTTTTGTCTGATCCATCTCGACTCTTCCAAGACCCTCCAGTTACTGTCAACCATCCGCCCAAACCAGAGGAGGTCGAAGCGTTTTGAAGAGAAGTCTACGAGGTCCAACATCCACTTCAAGAAGACTCAAAGAACATAAATAGCTTCAAAGAGCTGAGTAATGCCCTCATAACAGCTGAGGAGGAATGCCCACCTATCACTACCGAGGAGGTGAAAAACGTATTAAGAGGCATGAAGAACTATTTCGCTCCCGGTCCAGATGGTATCAAGACCTCCTGGTGGAAGAAGTTTCCTTCAACCCACGAGCATCTGGCCCGAATTTTCGCCTTATATCTAAAGTCGGAAGAGCCTATTCCGGAGTGGTTGGTGGAAGGGCGCACAGTGCTCCTGCCGAAGACGGGCAACATAGCCGATTCTAAGAATTACAGGCCAATAAATTGTCTGAACACACTGTATAAGATCTTCATAGCTATCCTAAATGATAGGATTGTTCGGCCAATCAGACCTGTGTGGCGAGAGATGTATGAAAAACGTGGCTCGAAGAATAGCGTAGCAGTATGTCGGGAGAACCTGCTCGTCGATAGATGTTTCTGAAAAGACGCAGCATCCTATCAACGATCTCTATCGATGGCCTGATTTGATAACCGAGAAGCTTTTGATGCAACCTCCCACAGACTTATCATCTGCCTGTTGGAAAGCTTGAAGGTTCATCCACATATCGTGGAGTGCATAGAGAGATTAATGCCGCTTCGAAAAACCAGATTAAGTATCTCATCTGGAAAACATCGTGTGATCACAAACAGTATCACCTTTCAGAGAGGTGTCTTTCAGGGTGCTTTGACACCTCTGCATGCAGGTACGAGCGTACGCATGCATTTGCAAGCGGTCATTTTAACCTCCAAAAAATCTAGTAATATTATAGTAATTCTATAGTAATATTTTACATTATTAGAAAATTACTAAAAGATAACTGACATATTACTAGATTTATCGGAGATTGGAATGACCGCTTACAAATGCATACAGAGTTGTAAAATCCACCTTAGGGTGACACCATGAGCCCTCTCGTCTTTTGCCTCACATTATTGCCACTATCTCTCAAACTTCGCCATACGGAAGGGTACCTCTGCGGCAAACCTGGAAACCGAAGCATAAGGTCACTCATGTATCTTACATGGATGATCTAAAGGTCTATGCTAGGAATCAAGCGAAACTACCCCTAGCTCTAAAAATTGAAAAGAGTACACTCAAGAGATCGGAATGGGGTTCGGGTGAGAGAAATGGGCCAAGGTTAATTTCAAGAAAGCAAAACTTGACGGCATCCCCGAAGATCCTGAGCTCGTTGACAGAAGCGCTATACGACACCTTTGCAATAGAGAGACCTATAGATACCTGAGCGTGCCACAGAGCCGCATTGAGGACGTAAAATCTATGAAGGATACTCTCCGAGGCAGACACAAACGTTTAAGGTGATGCAATGGACGACGGACGAGCTCAGATCCCTCGACATTGGGTCCCGAAAGGTTATGCACATGAACAAAAGCATGCACCTCAAGTGTTCTGTTCCACGACTTTACATCTCACGCTGTCAAGGTGGTCGTGGAATACTAAATCTTAAATGTCTTTACAACAGGATTATTCTGGGTACAGCACATATAGTCGCAAATGGACAAGACCCTCTTCTTAAAATGGTCAGGAAACACGAAGAAGTTGGCGAAGGGGCGTTTCTGTACAAAGCAGCGGCGAAGGCTGCTGAAACACTTGACCTTGACTTCAATATCAGGCGTGAGCAAAATGCATCAAATCTTATCCATCTTGAATACTCACTCCTGAATCCCCGAATTAAGAAAGCACAGGAGAAAAACTTCCGCGAACAGCTTCTCGACAAGAACATGCACGGCATCTTCCACAGAAATGTGGAAGATCAGTCGATGTCATACGAGCTGTCGTTTGCTTTCCTTAGATCACCCGGATTGAAGTCGGGCACGGAGAGCTTCATTTTGGCATGTCAAGATGGTGTCATTTCCACTCCAGCATACCGTTGCCACATGTTGAGCCAAGACATTCCCGATGATAGCTGCAGAGTGTGTCATGAACACCCCGAGCATCTAAGACACATACTATCTAGTTGTCCAACTCATGCGGGAACAACCTACATCCAAAGGCACAATGCGGCACTAAGAGTGTTTCATTACCATCTCTGTCACTCTTACGGCATTAGCCAAAATACCCCTCCGCTGAACGCTCCTAGAGAAATAGAGACAATTGTCAAAAATGAGAAGTGCCGCATATACTGAACCTTCACATTCTCGACAATTGTTTGTGTTGCGCACTCGAGACCTGACATAGTTCTTCTTGACTTCGAGAAATGATTCATGTTCGTTATCGAATTTTCGGCACCAGCTGACAAAAACGTCACAGCTAAGCAGAAAGAAAAGAAAGAGAGGTATACATACCTTATAAGGTCAAACCTTATAAGGCAAACCAAAGGCTGAGACACTTGCGGGGAAAATGCAGAAGGCGGTCGTTGTTGGGTCGCTCCGTGTCCTCAGGGTGCAGGAGACTCTCGCGGTTCTACTGGGAGCCGGTGTCATTTTTAGTTTGCAGTTGCTCTCAGTGGAACCCTGCGGTGGTTGTTTAATCCTTTTTTCAAATTATATATACATATATTGGGGTGGCCCCAAAATATACATTTTGGCATTTTCGACCCGCGTCGACGCCAAATCGTTCTCTCGTAGAAACAAATACATTTTTTTTATTGTCAATTGTCGAAAATGAGAAGTGCTGCATATATTGGAACTTCATATTCTCGACAATTGTTTCTGTTGCGCACTCGAGGCCTGTTATAGTTCTCCTTGACTCCGAGAAACGGACCATGTTCGTTATCGAATTTTCCGCATCAGCTGACAAAAACGTCATAGCCGAGGAGAAAGAAAAGAAAGATCTTGATTATCAGCACTCTTGAAGGTGCTAAGATTTCACTGGTTAATAGCCTGGAAAGCATCTCTGGGATAAATTACGATATCCGTGGCGAAAAAGTTTTAATGTCGACTCCTATAGGATTTTTGGCGAGAAACACGAATCAGAAATTTGTAAATCGATATCTCGAATAGTTTTCAAAATATCGTTTTTTTATGTTAAAATTATTGATTTATGTTTTAGATTAACATAATTTATGAATATTGATTTCGATGGGATTTTTGGCGAGAAACACGAATCTCTTGAATCCATATCTCCAATCATTTTCGAAATATCGATTTCTTTATGTTCCAATTATTGACTGTTGTTTTTGATTAACATAATTCCTAAATATCTGTCACGAACCAACCTACTTCCGAATATTTAGATGTTTAATTCTTTTTCATAGACGCTGAAAATTATGGTAGTGTAGGTTTTAGGTTTTATTTACTTTTTATCATTATTTTCTTCTATTATTCGTCGGGAGGTATTTCAGACAATCACCTGAGACTGCTCCCATACGTTTATTATTATTTTTCAGAACGCAGTCATAAAAATGACGTGTTTTCATGCCTCCATAGACAAACGCAAAAGTACGATTTTTGAGCGGCGCCTGGCGGTGCGTTGGATGAGTTACAAAATAGGGTTCAGTTAGCACGGCGTGACGTAGAGTTCAAAAAAGAGCTTTGTTTGTGCATGCCCGAGTATTCTCGTAACGCTAGCTTTGGCTAAAGAGAGATCGTGGTTGACAAAGATAGAAAGAGAATTCATGGCGGATTAGTGAGTCGATGTTTCTAACGAAGAGTATAGCGTATTCCTATCGTCTCCCATATTGTACTTTGTTGTCTTATTCACGCTCGTTAGAACAAAAATGCAGCACAGCTCATACATACCTTCGCCGACTCAAAACGTGATTTTGCATTTTTCCATGGAGACATTGAAATCACTTCATTTATGATTTTGTTCTGAAAAGTATCGTTCGTGACTCCTGCGGACTGACGGCATTCCTTTTCCCTACGGCGCCCTTACCTACGACTCGTTACAAAAACATTGCGCTCGTTTCAAACAGGCCGTCAGTCCGCGCTAGTTACGAAATATACTATTATGGCATTCGCTTTTAATCACAGCTTCCTGGAAGTTCTTTGGCATCCGCCCTAGAAAATTCTTGAAAATTGGGCTAGGGTCGATAATCAACTTTCAACTCAACGTTATATGGTTCCAAAGAAAGTCGCAAAAATTCTGAGTTTATTGATTTTACCAATCTTTACATGTTGGTCAAGGAAAAAGAAGAATATAAGAAAAGTAATGATGTTAAACTACCCTTAAAAACAACCGTATAATCCCCGAGCGTAGGAGATTGACGGGCCGAATTCAATATTTTCGTTGGTCTTAACGCTCAAAGCGTATGCAAAATTTTGAGTATCTTATTCTCGTTATCGTGATCGGAACGCAAGATACAGGGAGAGAGAAAGAGAGCGATGGATCGTCAAGATAAATATTAGGTAATTTACTTCTGACCTCCTGTTTTCCATGGAAAGTTAATCCCTATTTGGGCCACTCCTCACCATTCACCACTCACAAACGCCGCCCAGTCGCCCCGAAGGTTCACTTGACCGAAACTAATGTGTATCGAGACTTTCACAGCTATTCGATTAATTTCCTTGCGGTATTTGATTAATGCGTCTTTATATCAAATCAGCCCGGTTCCACACGTCAACTTAAGAAACGGCGCACTTTGATAGCAAGTCGTTCGTGCACTTTTCGCGATCACGATTCACTTTCTAGTTCTTGTTTTGAAATGCCGAACATTTCACGCCTCCCATTTGCACTAAGCCAGTTATCATCGCGTTTTGCGTTTGCACTCTTTACACCCCCAAAACCTCCATAGCACGCCTTTTTTAGGTAAAGTAAACTTTCCGGGTGACTCCGCGACGCGAGCGCGTAGGGAAATACGGATGGATCGGGGAAATATTTAAAACAATTCCCCTTTTATTTCCATCTTAACAACCTCGCCGGTCAAGTTGTCAACGAAGGATGCTGTTGAGTCTTGGTGAAAATAAGACTAGTTAAGGTAGGGGTATCGGAATGGCATAATGGGGGAATGAAATTTTTATTTCTGCTGCTTGCCGTGGGAATGATCGCAGGATATGGCGTGGTGCTGACAATGTATCTGTGTAAAGTTCTTGAATTTTGATATCCTCGTGATTTGCAGCGGATACGAAAACACTGCCTCTATGTAATTTGATTTTCGCTGAATACTTAATCAGTTATAACATTATAGCTTAATCATGATGAGTTTTCCTATAATGGACAGCATCAATCAATAGTAGCGAAAGAAACCCACTCCTTCATGTGAAAATTTAGATTTTAATTCTTTGATAACTTTTGTGTTCAGGTTGACATTTCGATTTTAAAAGAACAGAGAAATGATAGATTAATGGAGATGTCATCACTTTCTGCTAGGGTGGTAACAATTAGCTTCTGGTATCGATTGCTACCATCTATCATCGGAATTCTAATTCTTGATCGATTATTCCCAAATTTTGTTGATAGATACTATGAAAACTTACAAAATTTTTACCTTAGCCAAACTATTAATCTTTATTGATAAATGTATTTATTATTAATTAATTTTTAGCCAGACTGGGAGTCGATAGTATCAGAAGATTAAGACCATAAAAGAAGTGGCATGAGGAATTAGAATCATTGCATTCTCGCCTTTGCGTTCTCCTCCCTCTCTTCTCTCAAACGACCCGCGATCTTAACTATGAAGAGAGGCTAGGAAGGTCAGAGGGGAGATCACGGTCACGGCGTGCTAGCCATTGACGTGTGGACCCTTATAATTACAGATTTGGAATTTTTATGGGGTCCACCGAAACATATCGATTTCGATTAGATTTTTCGCGAGAAAAACGGATCTGAAATTTTTAAATCGACATCTGAAATAGTTTTTGAAATACCGATTTTTTAAGTTAAATTGAATAATCGAATAATACAGGTCTCACCCTCATCCCTTTCCAATGTCTAGTAGGGTACGGGAAGGCACCCCTGTGACTGGGCACAGAAATAATGTAAGATCACACTCCTACCCCTTTACCAACGTCTCGTGGGGGCAAGAGGCATCCCTGTGACTGGTCACAAAAAAATGTAAGGTGACACCCCTAGCCCTTTTCCAACGCTTCATGGGGGTGGGAACGCACCCTTGTGACTGGTCACAAAAATAATGTAAGGTAACACCCCTACCCCTTTTCCAACACTTCGTGGGGGCGGGAAGGCAGGCCTCCTTGTGACTGGTCACAGAAATAATGTAAGGCCACACTCCTACCCCTTTTTCAACGACTCATGGGGGCGGGAAGGCACTCCTGTGATTTGTTACCTTACATAACATAGGTAACAACCTATGTATATACATACATTTGAAAAAAGTTTTAAAAATCGATATATCTCGAAAACCATTCAAGATATCGATTTAAAACTTTCAGATTCGTGTCTCTCGCCAAAAATCCTATCGGAATCCGCTTTAAAACTTTGTTGCCACGGATATCGTAATCTTGCCTATCTTTGTGTGTCAACAAAATGCTGAGATACTTAAGGAGAAAATACAGAAAGCGATCATCCTTGGGTCGCTCCGTGTCCTCAAAGTGCACGAGACTTTTGCCGGATCATCGTATTGAATTTGTCGCAGACTCTCAACCACCTATCTCACGGTCATTAGACGTGGTTACAGCTGAAATTTTACCGCGATTTCACTGGGAGCGGGTGCAATTTTTCAGATTAGCACTAGCTCCCAGCAAAATCCTGCGGCTGTCCTTATGACAAACTTTTAACTATATATATGTCGTAGGCATTCAGCCGAATACGACATTAGGCCTAATGCGAGGCCTAATGCCCAGGCAATAGCAGGTCTAATAACGGAAAGTAGACGAATCTACCTGCGTCGACCTTTCTTTCGTCTAATTCCCTGAACACAAGGTGGCACTCAGTAGTCTGCATGCACTCACGGCTTAATGCCCAAAATGACCTGGGCAATAAGACGAATTTCATTTCAACACAATATCTATACAGTTACTTGATATTAGAAAAATGCTATATCTATTGGTCAATGTATTATAAAAATGAAGGAATTGTGGAAAATTGAGGAACTTTTTGAAATGTATGAAATTATGTTTATTACCTTATAATACATTCATAGTGAATCGCAGTAAATAAAACCATTAATTTTCAAACACAAAAAAGAATTTTTAATAAAATAGTTCAATCTTCAAACGAGAAAGAATTTTCAACTAACATTATGAATCTTCAACCAAATAAACTAGTTTTTAACGAAGCAGATCAACCTTCCAACAAGAAGTTTAATTTTTAACCAAAATGATGAATTCTCGACGAAAAATGTAATAGTTAATATTTCAATCAATAGACGAATAGTTAATAAAATAGCTTAATCATCAACGAAAAAAGAGTATTAATTTTCAACCAGTTTCATTTTGAAACATGGAAGATTAAATTGAAAAGATGAATTTCCAACCAATAAGAATAATAAAAAAAGTGTATCATAAAAATGAAGAGTCTTTTTAAAATACAGAATAGGGTGACCAGAAAAAGAAATCACTTTTGGTTTTGTTAGGAGCTAAAGGCAAATAACGGTAGTTTATGCGATTGTAGAAGCCAGATTTTTTTCTCTTAATTTTAAACAATATTTAGAGGTGGATCATCATTTTTGAGCTTTATCATTGCAAAAGCTGACAATTTTGGTAAGTAAAGAGTCGATCGTAAAGGTGCAACCTCAGCTCTTTTCATCGATGTGACTTTATGAGAGGATTAGTTAGCGTCCCCTGAATTATTATTATTCACTTTTCTGAAAAAGGGAAATATGACTGAAGAACGCTTGCCGAGAAAGGGTCTGCTTTATGAGTTTATGGTGTCAGGACCCACTGTGATCGACTTTTATGGCCGAGCTGATGAGCCCTAAAATCAAACAGCTCAAGTCGTAGACCTGTCAAATTTCAAAAAATTCACTCAGATGTGAAACTGGCAATTTTCAAGCAACCGTTATTAATTTTTCTTATGAAATTTTCATTGAAAAAATGCTTTTATGTTTCAAATGTTTAAATTTTTTTCATTTAACAACATACTAAAGGTTCAAATTAAAAAGTGGATAACTTCGTGGTTAAAATCTTAAATGAAAAAAAGTTGGGTTTACCCATTTTAATTACATAAGAACTTCAAAGACTGTGGGCCACCTCTAAATATTGTTTAAAATGGATTTTTTTATATTGGCTTCTACATTCGGATAAACTATCATTATTTGCCTTTCGCTCCTAAGAAAACCAAAAGTGTTTTTTTTTTCTGGTCACCCTAATACGGAACATTACTTTTCTTGCCTTAAAATACATTAACGCTCATATTTAATAATGTTGATTCTTGGATTTTCAATTTATAATTTCTAAGAAGTTCAAGAATAATATAATCAGAATGTGCTTCAGATTATAAAATTTCAGAAATTCGTCTTTTCTGATAGATCATGTTAGTTGAAAATTCATATTTTTTTTAAAAGAAATATTTTGTTAAGAATTCTTCTTTTGTTTGCAAATTAATAGTTTTAACCGGAAATTTAACTATTCAATTTTTATTTTATGGTTAAAATTTACATATTTTGTTAAAAGTTCTTCTTTCTTATTTTTAAAAATAAATGGTTTTTACTGCTTGAATAATCTGATAACTTTTATCCGAGTACCGATAAAAAATGTCGGTCGTTGGATAATTGTAGCTTTCAATATTGTTTGCAACGGTTTTATCCAATTTCAGATAAAATATACATCTGGGACTTACTGTGAATGTATTATAAGACAATAATAGTAATTTTATGTATTTTAAAAAGATTTCTCACTTTTTTACTGTCTTCATTTTTATAATACACATCTGGACCATAAATTGCTCCGTTTATGGTGCTGCGAGAGCCTTGGCTGATTAAAAAAATCGAAGACTAGAACCGACGATGGATCAAAAGGCCAAAAGACGCTTGGATTAACTGAACAAGAAGATTGGATGGGCAAGACAGAATGCGTCCCGTGTTCAGTGTGTGACTGACTACACAACATTTAGTAGACCACTCACAGAAAGGATTCGAAAGTTCGCCCAAGAACTGAGACAGATGAGAGATGGATCAGGGAGATTTGACAGTTTCTCGCTGACTCATCGCGCCCCGTCAGCGATCTCCCTGTTTCTGTAAAAAAATCCACCCAGCCCAACGAGGTAGAGACTTTTTGGAGAGAGGCATACAAGATCCCGAAAACACTGGAGTTGAGAGAAGATACTGACAATATCATCCGCTTCAAGGAGCTTTGCGATAACCTTATAACATCTGAGGAGGAATATCCATCAATCACTGCCGAAGAGGTGAAAAAAGCACTCAGGGACGCGAAGAACTTTTTCGCTGCAAGACCAGATGGGTGGAAGAAGTTTACTTCCACGCATCAACATTTGGCCCGCATATTCACCTCTTATTTAGAGATGGAAACGCCCATTCAGCAGTGGCTAGTGTTGTAGGACGCACTATACTCCTACGAAAAAAAGAAAATTGTCCAACCCAGAGAATTACAGGCTAATAACTTGTTTGAACACTGTAGAAAGTCTTTACAGCTGTCCTAAACGACAGGATTGTTCGAAGAATTGAGCCTGTGTGGAGAGAGATGTACGAATAACGTGGCCTTTGCTATTTTGCATCACACTTCTGCCTCTATCTCTCGCACTATGAAATTCTCCTCGGTACCTCTACGGCGACACTAATCATCGCGAGCGTAAGGTCACTCATGTATTTCATATGGATGACCTGGAGATCTATGCTTCTGGCGAAAGCAAACTTCAGAGTGCTTCACATGTCGTCAAGAAGTACACATGAGTGAATGAGTCTCTCCGAAGCAGATACAAGCATCTTCTTTAACGGATTTGGTCTTCAAATCTTTCGGCGTTGAGCAAGGCATTTGCGGCTAACATACTTGCGGTCCCAGTTCTACTCTACTCGTTTAGGGTGGTTTAATGGATGAAGAACAAGTTTACGGTCCTTGATATCGCCACGCATAAGATCATGTATATGCATATGCATAAGTGCTTGGATATCAATTCGTCCGTTCCGCGATTATACATCCCACGCCGTGAAGGCGGTCGCGGATTTCTGAATCTCCAATGTCTTCATAACCGAATTGTTATGGGTAGTGCATACAGCGTTGCTAATAGAAGAGATCCTCACGTAAAAATGGCACCGAAACTTTCACAGATATGTAGAAAATCAGTTCTTATCGAAGGAGGAACCTTTTGTTTTCCTTAGGTCATCAGGACTTAATTCAGGTACAGAGGGTATAGGTACAAGGTCAAGAAGTTCCCAGCGATAGATGCAGAGCGTGCCATGCATACGCTCAGTACCTAGAACACATACTATCCGAGTGTTCTACTCACACGGAAACGACATATCTATACAGATATAATGTGGCCCTAGTAGTTCTTTATTGCCATCTTTGTCGCTCTTACGGTGCTGGATGCGACCCTGCCTTGCTGAACGCTCCAGGGAGATAAAGTCAATTGTCCAAAACGAGTATTGCCTAATTTTATGGAACTACGATTTTCGGACCGTAGTCTCTATTGTACACTCGAGGACTGACATCGTTCTCCAAGACTTCGAGAAACTAACATGATCGAATTCTCGGCTCCGTCCGACTACAACACTGCCAAAGAGAAAGAAAAGGAGGAAAGGTATCAAGAACTTAGAGGGGAGCTACAACGACTGTACGCAAAATATTCGGTTACAGTAGTTCTCCATGTGATCGGTGCTCTCGGAGGTGCAAAACTATGACTGGTTCGTAACCCTAAAACCATACCCGCGTGCCAAATATATGCCAAGGCAATTTATATTTTCTTTATATATTTTAGTTTTGGATCCTTAGGAATCAAACCGAAGGGCCTATGACAAAGCTACCGAACGCGTCCTCGGGTTGCGGATAGAGGGTCCCTGTACCAAGGGTTTCTGCTGAATATGGTTAAAATAATGAATAAGCAGTCGCGGAAAATTGTTCAGGGATGGTCCCGAAGGAATAAACCCTAAGTGAAGGCTTCAGAACCATGCCGAAAGCTGAATGACACCTGGGTGAGGTGACTCAAACGGTGACCTGAGATACCGGGCGACCTCTCAGAGTCTCAGCCTTATCCTTGCACGCGGGGCTCTACAAGGATGGATGGAACCTTTCCCTAGCTGCTCGTGGGAACAACAATGACAACACTAAACATAGTTGTAGTAAGTGCGGTTCGAAACAATAGAACGCGCAGGGCTCCCGATAATGTGTCGGACAACAATGCCGACTACCCTAGAGTTGGGGGAGCCAATCAAGACGCAGTCAATGCGATGGACCGGCGAAATCTCAATACTTTTGGGTGGACGGATCGACTAAATGACGACCTGCTAGAGTGCTACGATAGCAGTATGGCCCCCGAGCGAGAAGGTTACATGGCACGACTGCAGGTTCTGTGGTGCGAGAAAGACCCACAGCGCTCGCACTTTTCGCGTCAACGTCTGCGAAACCATGCCGAACAACTCTGAAAAAGGGGCTATGTAAGCGGAGCGCCTACTCTACCGCGGCCAGAACAAGCCGGCAACAAAGAAAAAGTGGCGACGCTGAGACCAACCGCGAACAGGAATCCCATAGACGAAGAAAGATGCTTCAGGACTCGGAGAAACATCAACATTCAGGTTTCTCCCAAGCCCGAAGATCTGACTGAACTAGATGATGAGCTTCGTGGAGATTTTACCGAAGAATCCGAACTCTGGACAATCAATTTTGGTGTGTACAGTGCAGCGAGAACTTTGGCAGATGTAAATCGTAAAACAAAATCAACGGTTGATCATAAGACCAAAAGATGAATACATCAACTCAGCACAAAGATAGACTGGGCAAGACAGTACGCGTCCCACATTCAGTGTGTGCTTGACAACATAACATCTGGCAGGACTTTCACTGCCAAGGTTCGAAAGTTCCCGCGCGAACTGCGGATCCGTCATCACACAATCAACAAGTCAAAGCTACTGACCATCAGGCAGCATATTGTTGACAGAATACGATTACTATCTAACCCTAAGAGAAGTCTAGAGCGGAGGGAGAGGTGGGTCAGAGAAAATCAACAGTTTTTGTCTGACCGATATCGACTCTTCCACGACCCTCAAGTTACTGTCGACCATCCGCCCAAATCAGAGGAGGTCGGAACACTTTGGAGAGAAGTCTACGAGGTCCAACATCCACTTCAAGAAGACTTAAAGAACATAAATAGCTTCAAGGAGCTGTGCAATGCCCTCATAACACCTGAGGAGGAATGCCCACCTAACACTACCGAGGAGGTGAAAAACTTATTAAGAGGCATGAAGAACTATTCCGCTCCCGGTCCAGATGGTATCAAGACCTTCTGGTGGAAGAAGTTTCCTTCAACCCACCAGAATCTGGCCCGAATTTTCACCTCATATCTAAAGTCGGAAGAGCCTATTCCGGAGTGGTTTGTAAAGACGCAGCATCCTATCAGCGGTTCCTATCGATGGCCTGGATTGATTACCGGAAAGCTTTCGATTCAACCTTCCATAGACTTATCATCGCTCTGTGGGAAAGCTTAAAGGTTCATCCACACATCGTAAGGTGCATAGAGAGATTAATGCCGCTTTGGAAAACCAGATTTACTATCTCATCTGGAAAAGATCGTGTGATCACTAATAGTGTCACCTTTCAGAGAGGTGTATTTCAGGGCGACACCATGAGCCCTCTCTGTGGCAAACCTGGAGATCGAAAGCATAAGGCCACTCATGTATTTCACAATGGACGATCTGAAGATCTATGCTAGAAATCAAGATAAACTACACCAAGCTCTAAAAATTGTCAAAGGGTACACTCAAGAGATTGGAATGGAGTTCGGGTTAGAGAAATGCGCCAAGGTTAATTTGAAGAAGGGAAAACTTAATGGCATCCCCGAAGACCCTGAGCTCGTCGATGGAACTGCTATACGACATCTTAGCGCTGGAGAGACCTATAAATAGCTGGGCGTGCCACAGAGCCACATTCAGGACGTGACATCTATAAAGGATACTCTCCGAAGCAGATACAAACGTCTCATCCGGCAGATTTGGTCTTCCGAACTGTCAGCTAAGAACAAAGTATCTGCAACGAACATGCTTGCCGTCCCGGTAGTACTCTATTCATTTGGAGTGTTTCCATGGACGAAGGACGAGCTCAGATCCCTTGATATCGGGACGCGAAAGGTTTTGCACATGAACAAAAGCATGCACCTTAAGTCTTCTGTTTCGCGACTTTACATCTCACACCGCCTAGGTGGTCGCGGAATACTGAATCTTGAATGTCTTTACAACAGGATTATTCTGGGTACAGCACATATAGTTGCAAATGGACAAGACCCTCTTCCTAAAATGGTCAGGAAACATGAAGAAGCTGGCAAAGGGGCGTTTCTGTACAAAGCAGCGGAGGAGGCTGCCGAGACACTCGGCCTTGACTTGAATACCAGGGGTGAACAAAATGCATCAAATCTTATCCATCTTGAATACTCGCTCCTGAAGGCCCGGATTAAGAAAGCACAGGAGGAAAACTTCCGCGAAGAGCTCCTCGACAAGAGGATGCACGGCATCTTCCACAGAAATGTGGAGCATCAGTCGATCTGTCGATCAGTCGACTGAGTACTCGCGCACGGCGGCCCTCCCGAGGCGAGAGTAGCAACCGTCTCTCACCCAGAGCGCTGAAAAACCGCGTGGGCCAGCAGTTCTAGGAAGACCGAGACCGGGGGGCAGAATCCGAGAGTTGGGTGTACTCAGTTTTTGTATGCGGCATTAACTAGAAATTCCTTGGCAATATCTCTTCGTCAAAAGAATCCTGCCGATGCCGCTTTGCTATGATATATTAAATTCTATATTCACAAGTGATTGTTAAAGCTGTTCAAATTTAAGTGTCTTAAGTGTCTATTGCACAAGTTAATTATCAGGACTTTTTGATGTGTAAACATCTTAGACCTCGATATGGGGAGTCGCGCCTGAGTCGAGTGAAACCACGGCTCGAAAGTGTAACGCAAGCCTCTGACACAGCGTTGTCTCTTTCTCTCTCTCTTTCTCTCTCTCTCTCTCTATAAAAAAAATGTTATTTTCGAACTTATTCACATTTTTTGGAAGCATTAATATTTGCTGTTTTTTCAAACAACTTCTAATAAAATTAACACATACTGCCTTTCATGTATGCCCATAAAACGGGTACTTTTATCACCTTTCATGCAATAATTGGAAGAAAATTTACAGTTTATTATTATTAAAACTAGGCTACTTGTTCAACCTGTTGGAAAATAGATGTCTGCAAACTTTTGAACGGAATTACATATAAGAGAAAATAAGTTTTTATACTTCTACATGTACGTGAGTTATCATTTGCTTTATGTAAGATTTAAATTGCAGTTAACATTTACCGAAGATGTTTACACATAAATCTGTCTTGGGTCGTAGTTTAGGACGCACGTGATGTTTTTTTTAATTGACTGCAACAAAATTTAGCCTATTATCATTATATAGTCAAACTGTTCATTTTGTGACCATAAAAATTGTTTACCTAAATAATAATTATTGTCAATTGTAATGTCTCATGTAGCAAATAATCATTGGCCCGATATTTTTTATTGACCCCTATGAAAAATTGAGTCTATTAATTCAGTAGTTGTGCAGCTATGCATTTTTGATCGAAATTGTTAAAATAATTAACAATTGTTGTAAATTTGTAAAGTATCATAGTAAAGAGCCATTGGAAGGACATTCTTAGTTGATACTGTACAAAAAATAGAGTCTATTCATTCATGCGGACTAGAACTGCCTCAAACTCCCCAGATACGACCCGATCCGTCAAAGAACATTTATTCGATTATTAATGGAATGTACGAGTGCCTCGTGCTATTTTGTTATCGGTCAAGTAAGCATTGAACCCTCTTGTACCCCAGCCGAACAATTCCTCTTCGCCTTCGAAGCCATCCACGTCCAGAACCGACCCTCCGATCGGTGAATGTGAGGCCCGACTGAGGAACGCTCGTGGCAGAAACAAGATGGAAGAGGAGAAGACTGTATAGCGTGTGAGACCACGAACCAAGGAGGTTTTCGTTGGCAGCGGACAAAGTGGGACCCATCACCTAAGGATTTTCGCGCACGGAGATTAGTGAGATCCGCAGCCGCCGGGGTTTCACAATCCTACTCCAAACAAAAAGATTACCAAAACACAAGAGGCCCTTTTGAGGGCACCCAACGTATCTAACAGAGGAATATTCTGATATCCAGTAAACTTGCTGTAACCCTCCTCATTAACTTGTCTGCCAAACATAACCCATCGAGACTCAAAATTGTACTCCCCCAAAAACAATTCAATTCATTTAACTTCCATAAATAAATGGAGTGGCCGCTGCAAAGTGTTCCAAATGGCTGCTTTAATTTACAATTTAGTTTTGACTACTTCAAATACAAAAAATTAAGCTTCAAGGGCTGGAATTTTTTAATTCTAATAAGTGGAAGAAAATTTGCAAACCGTGGAAGAAACACAAGAAGACCGGGGATTTTTTGCATTTGAACGCACCTTGATTAAATAAAAAACCTAACTTATTATCTAATGATGATATCTAATTTACGTACCAAATGCTGCAATCATTCCAAACATAACACAAAATATTCCCCCAACAATAGGCTCTGGAATAATAATGAAAACAGCTCCGAATTTGCTAATTACTCCCTGAAGAATCATGAGAATACAAGCCCATTGAATTACTCTGCGGCTTCCCACTTTAGTTACTCCTAAATTTGAATAAGAGGAATTATGAAATATATAACTTATTAATTTTCTTGTAAATGATAACCAGTAGTACAAATATTCAATCTTGAGTTCCATGTAATATATATATATATATATATGTATGTGTGTATGTATGTATGTATAATCTCTTACCAATGGTTCCAACATTTTCGCCGAATGTATTTGTTCCATTTCCACTGCCCCAAAGACCAGCCAAAACAGTACCCAAACCTTCGATTCCAATTCCACGATTAATTGCATGAACCGGTGGTGGCGGAGCTCCTAACAAATTATTACATTATCAAAACACCGCTCAGTGAAGAACTCGATAAAAATATTAGTGATATCTGTGACATGCAAATCCGTAATTTTAATGAAGATAATATTTTTTCATGATCTTATAAAATAAATTGAAACTAGGTGCTGAAATAGCTTTGACTTATTACCACACATTCGAGATGTTGTCGGATAATAACTTATAGACTCAACAGTACAAGCTAAAACGCCAGCCAGCATCCCTAGAACACCTGAAAGAGTTACTGTGGGTACACCCCATTGACCAGGATACGGAACTCGGAACCAAGGAGAATCGTTTAGAATCTTCATTTTACTATCAGCTCTACCCGGATGTCCAGGAGGAAGAGCATCGGTGACTGTTAAAATGCAGCAAATGATCCACATGACGACTATCGTCAGTAAGACCTGTTATCCAGAGAATACGATTATGAAGAGAGATAGGCATACGATATATAGTTAGTTCAGGTTTTTTAGTTTTGCAATGTGGGCGAGAGAGCCTATGAGCCCCCTCCCAAACTGGTACTCAGGCTATAAAGCCTATTTTGCTACACCCATCTTTATTCATAAGGTAGCACACCGAATCTGGCCACCTCAGTGGGGAAATTTGATTTTCATGCTGAAACCATGAAAAACCCATAAAAATCATGATTTTTTGTGATTACCTCAGCTAATATGCAAAATAATAAAAAAAAATTTTCAAGCAAAAGTTGTAGACATCATTGAAATACACATTTTTTGTTCAAAATGTTTTTTTCTGCGAGTGATACTTTTCGAGGAAATGAACGATATAAGGATTACAATCGTATATCCATTGGTTTCGGTTTGGTACCTACTTACGCTCTTCACCCTGTGACAGGCCACAAAAATAACTTATGTCACACACGACTCCCTTTCCCAGGTGATGTGGGGGCGGGAAGGTACCCTGTGACAGGGCACAAAAAATAACTTATGTCACACACGACTCCCTTTCCAAGGTGTTGTGGGGGCGGAAAGGCACCCCTGTAACAGGGCACAAAAAATAACTAAGGTCTCACACAACCCCCTTTGCAGCATGTCGTGGGGGCGGGAAGGCACCCCTGTGACAGGTCACAAAAATAAC
>CAKNXH010059154.1:49559-102489 GCA_932178445.1 Andricus quercusramuli
ATTATAATTGCAACAGTTTACATATTAATTTTGTTTCCTTTATTAATAATAATGCCATATTACTTTACCATTACTTTAGCATTACTTTACCGTTACGCTGTAGCGTAATGTTTGCGTTCGGCCGGTCCGCCAGGGCAGTTGTAAATATTTATATTCTAAATGACTCTGAAGGTGAATCTGAAAATTTTGTCTGTTTTGACGTATCTCTTTCTCTTTACAAAATACATTATTTTTATCCTAATTTTAAATTTTGAGATATCTGAAATCGTCGAAACCCGTAGAGATTCTGAATTTCTAAATTTTGAATCTGCATATGCAACATCGAAAAGAATCTATTTGTAATCATTTTGCGTTAGCCTGCCTGTGGTCCTAGCCAATGAGCTACCTGATAGGATGTGAAGTAGCGTGTCTTCAGAAATAGACTCATCAGGAATGGTCAGGATGTTCAGAAATCGTCAGAGCTTCTGACCATTTATGACGATTCCTGACTTTTGTTTCGTAGGGTAGAGGCCAGAACAAAACGAAATTGGCGAGTTTAGACAGCTAACACCAAATTGAAGAGTATAATATGGATGTGCCTAAAGTCCCTCTAGGTAAAGTCTGGAAGGGGCTCACCGTCACATTTTTTCGCGATAAAAACGGAGAAAAATACAAGTCTCCATTTTTATCACACAAAAAAGTGGTTTGGAGGATCTGCCAGACTTTACCTAGAAAATACCCATTTATGTTCATGGTTTTCGATTGAAATATTTTAATTATCTGAAAGAAATTCAATTTCTTTGAAAAAATATTTTCGTAAAGTTATAGGTCTTAAGAGAAGGAATATTTTCAGTCAAGAGCATATTTTTCTTAAAATCAATAGTTTCAGAGGGAAATGGCAAAACTTAGTTTCATATGACTTTCAATTTTGACTCTTGCTTTTAACCTGAGCCGAGACCTGAGCACATTTGAGCTCACTCTCGAAACTCACATATTTCATTTCTTATCTTAAATAAATGCTTTAGAAAAAAGTAGGTAGCCGTGGTAAAACGAGGTACACATAATCCACTTATTTACACGCCTCATTTAATAAATAATATTAACTTTTTTACTAGTGGAGAATATTAAGAATAAACAGAACAATTCTATGCAATATAGGGTAAGTGTCCCAATTACTGCGGGTGTAGCTAAAACTGCGTTTTTTTGACTAATCACAATGAGCTGAGTACAAATAATTTTTTTGACGCCAAACAATTCCTGTAAATTAATAAGAATTTACTGTACCCTATAACAAATGCCACAACATTGCTAAATTAATTATATATTCTCAACAAATATTTTTACAAAAATATTGATAGAACTTGAAAAATCGACCATTTTCTTTCTATTTCAGTTACAAGAGGACTGTTCTATGGTCAACTTTAGATTCATTGCATAACCTTGTACGCAGTGGAGAAATGATTTTCTTTTTTAATCAGAAAACTTGTTTGAATAGAATCAACATTTAAAAAAAAATGTAAATTGGTTTATTAATTTAAAAATCAAGCCCGCTGCAAAAGGTACACATTTATTACGGGGGGGGGGGGGGGGTCCCATTTCTGTTTACCGAAATTCAAGCTATATGTACCTAATACTGCGATGCTGTCAATACGTGAACCTAACCTCCGCTTCAAGTTTTTGATTGAACACACACCAGACGCTTTGCAATGGTAGGTTAATTATTTTGATTTAATTTATTGTTGAACGAAAAAATTTAAAACAACAGTTAAGACTGAAGAAAATGGAGGCTTTAAAAAAGAAAAAGGAAGAACTTTGAAAAAAGAGAGGCTGTTAATGATATTTGGTGATGGATAGTTTAAATTTTGTATTACCAAAATTTAAATTAGTTTGAATGGATAGATATACCTTCTAGAAATATTCAATTAGACACGATTCATAACGATTAAGAGTGATGAAAAGTTGAATTGGTTTAAATTGTTGCTAATTGTGTCAATTGTTCCCAATCGGGTTGAATTGAGTAAATGCACTTGCCTGCAGTGCGCCCTCTGCAGTTTTCGTTTGTAACACACATATGACGCCCACGCGTTTATAGGTTGGAAATTAAATTTTTAATAATTCAGCAAAAATTTCAAGTACAAAAAATTGAATGTTTGTTCAGGCGGCATACCGAATGAAGAGTCGAAAGTATGTGGGTTAACTGTACGTAAAAATCATGCCACTTAACGATGTGACAGTGACACAGTGTCTTTATCAAGTAGGCAGTAGTAGTTTGATTTAGCGGGTATGTTATTGTAACAAGTTTATTTACTTCTTTTTAAATTCACATTATTGACATTTTTTGCTTTGAAAGCGTAAAAACCCGCTCGTAAATAATAATCGCAATATCGAAATGCTGTAGTGAGTGATAACTTAACCCCTAATTCTGAATAATGGATACCCAATTGAAGACGATTGAAATCATTAGAACGTAGGATGGCGCTAATATTTTAAAACTCGGACTAAATAAATTGTAGGCAACTCATTGAATTCTTTTAATTTTTAGTAGAAAAACTTATCTGATCTTTTTAAATGTCTTGCAGTATAAAAATTTTAAATTTATAAATAAGGTTGATTTGAAATTCTCGAAAGTTTTCAGTTTTAAATATTTAAAATACTCAATTTTGAATATTTCAAATAATTTGGTTTGCAATGCCTAATCTTGGAATCTTTGAATTTTAAAGGTTTGAAATCTTCAATTGCATAGTATTAGATTGTTCAGAAGGCTTTATGTAATTATAAAGTTAAATAATTTAAAAATAATTGACATAAATGGACTTGGAGATTTAAATATTCAAAAACTGTTACAGATTAAACCATTTTTTAATTTAAACATTAAAAATTGTGGTATTTACAGTTGGAATAGTTGAAAATTGTATTGAATACATGCAGGAATCATCGCAACAACTGGTTTCCCTTCTCCATGCACAGACATTTTCAGGGTAGCGATTCGGCGACCGATTTCAAATTCCCGGTCATTTTCCGGTTTTTCCCGGTCAAGTTTTTCAATTTTCCCGCTCAAATAAAAGTAGCAAATTCATATTTGCCGCAAAACGCAAACATTTATTTCAATTCATGACGTTCATTCTGAACATTCTTCAACACAACAGAGCAAAACATTGCAAAATAAATACATTTTTTTTAAATACTTAAACTTTTAACTAAAAATATCAATTTTTCACAAAAAAATGAAATAGTTAAATTTTCAAATGAAGAAATTAATTTTCAACAAAAAAACGGATTTTCAAGAAAAAGTTGAATTTTCAACCAACGTAATGAATTTTTAAATAAAATTGTGAATCTTTAACTGTATAGTCAAATTTGAAACAGGAAACAAATAAACTTTCACCTAAAATTATGAATATTTAACTGGAACGCTTGAATTGTCAACCAAAAAGATGAATTTTTAAACCAGAAGATTAATTTTCAAATGAAAAGAATTATTTTGTACAAAAAAATACATGAATTTTTAGCAAACAGAGCAAAACATTGCAAAACAAATTAATTTTTTTAAAGTACTTAAATTTTCCACTAAAATATCAATTTTTCACAAAAAAATGAAATAATTTAACTTTCAGTTGAAAAAATTAATTTACAACAAAAAAGAACGGATTTTCAACAAAAAAGTTGAATTTTTAACCAAAGTGATAAATTTTCAAATAAAATTGTGAATCTTCAACTGAATAGTTGAATTTTAAACAACAACAAAATAAATTTACACCTAAGATTATGAATATTACCTGGAGCACTTGAATGTTCAACCAAAAAGATAAATTTTTAAACCACAATATTAATTTACAAATAAAAAGAATTATTTTGTACAAATAGTACAATTTTTAAATGCAAAGTGTCGATTTTGAACGAAATAGTTAACGAAATAATAACAGAGATTGTATTTAATGTGTTAATAAAACTAAATGTGTTGAAAAAGATGTAATAAATTATTTAATTATCAAAATGTTTAATGTGTCTAGAATCTACCTTGGCGACCATGTTTTAAAGAGAGAGCCTACTAAGATATTATTTTTTTTATGAAATATACTTCAAATATTTAAATTAGCTTATTTCACTTTTGAAATTATATTTCTTTTGTGGTTAAGTCATATGTGCTTACATTTAACCTACAATAATTGTTCATTTATGATTTATATGATCGTAAGTAAATAAAATTTGAATCCACAGTAATAGGTACATGAGTCCGCAGTAATAAATACACAGTACTTTTTCAACCGTAGTAATAGGTACAATATGTTCTTTTTTCATTTTTCCCCATTTAGTAAGTTATGTTAGGTTCCCGTCAATTTTTTTTTAATGCACAAAATACATTATCCTTTAGGCTGAAGCAGAAGAACCATATTATGTTAATATAAAATAGGTGAAAATTGAATTAAAGTGAGGTTAAACCATGACACTGCAGTAATTGGGACACATACCCTAGTTGACTTTTATTTAGATAGAAATTGTTTTGTTGTAAGTAAATTGTAAGAAACGGAAAGGTGACTATAACAATGTACTCACTGGAAATAGCTTGAATAAGGCGAACCAAATAATTCGTATACCTTGGCCTTTTTTGTATACAATTATTGGACATTTAACGTTTACTAAAACTTGGGAATAAAGTGTCAACATCAGTATTGTCCTGAAATAAAGAAAAGATTTAATGCATGAACATTGTTGAATATACGGGGAGGGTGTCCAAATGTCTACATAACTACTACTGTTTCATGTTTCTTGTGCAACATAGTTTTATATCTATTACATAAGTGCAACCCGAATGAATCCACACTCAGATTTGCTTAAATTTATATTTCACATTTCAAAACTTTTCAATCCGTCTGCGTAATCTGAATGAATCCGAGCTCGGATTGCCTGCGGAATATCTCAGATTTGTTCGGAATCAATTCCTATCCGAAACTTTAGTCAGGAACACGTTCTAGAATTATTTCAGAAAGAAGCGTAACATTGTTGCAGTACTGATATACTTAGAATCATTACAGATATGACATTTTGAGTAACGGGTTATCAACCTATAACTGTTTTTGATTAGGTTACTTACTATTCTATAACATTTCAAAAACTGTTCTGGACCTGAACCCTAAGAATTTTAAAAGGTTCAGTTTCGGACCAGACGCTTTTTAATTCCTGAGCTCGAACCTGAGATATTCGACTGTACCCATGTTTGCTGGGATGTAAGGGGATAATAAAAAAATTTCTCACAATGGTATGGTGTACAACTTTGCTTCCGCCGTTCTTCTTTTCTCCAAAATTTGAGGTTTTATTCTTTAGAAGTGAGTACCTATTTATTATTCAAAGTACTGTCCGTCACTAGGCTCTACTTTTTTCCATCTTTCGGCCAATTATCGGATACCATCTCGAAAAAACGATGCGTCTTTTGAGGCGATCCACGAATCGATCCATTTTTTCACTTCTTCATAAGAGCGGAAATGTTGCTCAGAGCCACGCCTTGAGCGATCGATCGAAACAAATGGTAGTCGGAAGGAAAAACGTCTGAAGAGTACGATGGGTGGGGTGAGACCTGCCGTTACAGGGTTTCCAAGTATGTCTTTCGACCAGTTTTGCGACATGTGGCCGAGCATTGTCATGCTGCAGGATAACTTTATCGTGTCTCTCTTGGTACTGTGGCCGTTTCTCTTTCAATGCTTAGCTCAAACGCATCAATTACGATCAAGACCGATCCCCTGTGACGGTTTCATTCGGTTTCAACAGCTCATAATACACCACACCGAGCTGATCCCACCCAATGCAGAGCATAACCTTCGCACCGTGAATATTCGGTCTGGCCGTCGATGTGGAGACATATCCGGGCATTCTCCATGATTTTCTACGCTTAGGATTATCGTAGTGGACCCATTTTTCGTCGCCGGTCACAATGCGATATAAATACTTCTTCCGATTCTGTCTTTGAAGCAGCTGTTCAGTTCAAGATCTCTCGGCTTCAATTTATACGGAATCTAATTTCCTTGCTTCTGAATCATTCCCATCCCAGTAAAAAGAAACTAATTGGAACGAATTGAGAAGAATTCGTCAGGACATCCCGTGAATCTTGCTTTGCGACAATGTCGCATTGGGGATGGTGGTAAATTCGTGAAAAGTAATAAAGTCTTCAAATATCCTATTCGCCCGAATTCAACGCAAATTTTTCAAGGAATCTAATTCATTTGAATGCCTCAGCACGAATTATTTTCAGTGTCCGCCAATTCATTTTAATTCGCGATATTTTAAGTCAAGCCCCAATTCGCCAGAATTCGCCAGCGCGAATACAGTTAAAGACTGGCCTATTCATTCGAATTCGTAAGCTATAACCAACGCGCTCGGCATAAAGGATTCGTTGTAAGTAAATATCAATGAGTCCCGTAGCTCAGTGGTCGCCCTCTGGACTTTATACACTTGAGATCGCTGGTTCGAGTCTCGAGGCATGCAATTTTTATTATTTTTTTTTTTGCGAAATGACCTCGACCACGAATTAAGGCGAATTGACACGCATTCAATTCTCTCTGGCTTAATTCGTTTCAACGAATCAGAAAGCAGAATTTGGGCGAATTCAAACATGTTAATTCACCGCAATCCTTCTTAATTAGTTTGTTTACTGGGATGGCTTTAAGGCGTTTCGAAATTGTTTGTTGAGTGACTTCCAATGATTCTGCTGATTCTTCTTGCGTTTGGCCCGAGTCTTCAGCAAGTAATACCTCCAATTCGGAATCTTCGAAAATTTTCCTTTTTCCACCGCCATGCCGGTCCTCGACATCAAAATCACCACTCTTGAACCGTTGAAACCACTCACGACACGTTCTTTCATTAAGGCCATGTGATGAGTGTGTCACGTAACCAGATACCTACCTTACCAGCACTTTTTTTATTTATCAACTTATTTTCACACGAATAGCCACATCGAGTTGAAAATTTTGAATAATAAATAAGAAGCACTGAGAAAGGTGGGTCTGATCCTAAATTGCAATAATCATGAAAAAAGGAAGAAAAAATTGTTATAAAAAAAACTTTTTTCATTATTATTACAATTTAGGACCAGACCCACCTTTCTTAGTGTTTCTTATCTATTATCCCACATTTTCAACTCGATGTGGCTATTCGTGTTAATAAATAATCTAAAGGGTATAAAGACTCTCATTACAGAGCGCTGTTTAAAAAAATATATATATTTTTCATGTAACAATGAAAAGAAGAAGAATTACTTTTTGTGGTACAGTGTTCTACTATTAAGCAAAGCATGGAGCAGGTAAAGCAGTTGTCGTGCTCGAAATTCTTTTGCGCGAACCTAGCGAAAAAAGGATCTGTTATAACTCAAGTCTGCAGGTAATGAAGCGACCACTATGGCCCACATTGATTCATTCAGGGGTGAACACACCGTATACGAAAACTAGGGGCCCCTACCCAATGGAGTGGGTAAATTCTTAAAAGGTTGGATGGGTGGAGGTACTTGGTTGTGGATAATATCATGACATGCAGATTTGAAATAAAATAAAACTAAACAAAATAATATCACAAGTAAATGTAAAAAAAAACGGCTTGCAATATTCACGCCGAATCAATGTGAGCAGGCCCGTGGAGAGGAAGACCGGGCCCAGGGACAAGAAATGACGGGCCCCTATCAGTGGCGGCCTAAGGGGGAGGGACCATCGAAGTAGGAGCCGATGGAGAAGCCGCCGCTGGTCCCTATCATGAATTTTTAAAATTTAGAATTTAGACTGATTCCGGAAAATCCGGGCCCCCTCAAACACTCCGGGCCCGGGGACGATGTCCCCGTCGTCCCCCCTCTCGTCAGGCCTGAATGTGAGGGTACAATTTTCGGCAAACTTACTCCGAAAGTAGTACCTTTTGTACATTAAATGACAATATACAAGCTCTCTGTATAAACGGGCAGATTATACAAACATGCAAGATATCGATAATATGTGTCGCCCAATTTCTTCCGAAAATGCCGGATTGATTCGCAATAGACACAAGCTTTGCATGTTAGCACAACTCTGGGGCTGTCTGCAATAACCGGTTATAGAAGTCAAGCGCTTAGTATTTGGACCGTGAGAGCTGTAAAAATGTTCCTTAATGTAATGTTCCAACCATATATTTAAATTTGAAATTTCATTGCGCTTCTTCGCTTCCTCATAAGAAAAACTTATAGCACGTGTACTTGTTGTGACAAGAAGGAAATTCTGCTACTTTTTTCTACAAAATGTCATCCTTTCAGCTAATTTGACCTACGCTATGCATGCACTTGTACGTTATTTTCGTGTTCTTTTCGAATGTTTATGAAAATTTTACGAAATCTTTGAAATATTTATGAAATCTTTCGTATTCGTTTGAAATCGTTATATTGCTTTTATCAAAATTTCTTGCAATATAACTTTAAAAAACGTAAAATTATGGATTATCGTAGAAAACACTCTTTCAACAAATAATTTTTTTGTTTTGTTTATTATATAATATTGGAACATCTTTGAGGTATGTTACTCTATAACGAAAAAAAGAAGTTTTTGCAAACTTCATTCAGAATCATGAATGTTGTGTAATTTCAGTTGAAACTCAACAATTCTTTTCACAATTACCCATACAATCCGAATAAATAAGGGCCCTGGAAATCGAGTGTAAATCGTAGAAAATCGATTTAGGCCAGTCGGCGAAGCCATTTCGTCCGATTTTTTGTATAAATAATCTAAAGGGTATAAAAACTGTCAAATTTGAGAGAGCACCCGTTTACATGCTTGCTCTGCTTCCCCCCACGTACCGCTGCGGACACCTGTCCTCGCGAAAATACACTCACAGGTTATGGGCCCAAGCAGCGTAACGCAAAATACGCTTTCCACTACGCGAGTAGTGTTGTAGCGTGTGAAAAGTGCACGAAGAAAAATCCAGAACGAGCCGATTTTGAAAACCTCACGGCGAGATGTATGACGATCTCAAGAAGGGGCAGGATGGTAAGAGCAATTCTGGCGACACTTGCCAGAAAGACTATTGCGTAAGCACTTTCTTTGTCATGACGAAATTAGTTGCGGGTGTGAAAACGTAACGGAGAGAAAAAGAAAGAGAGCCTACTCTCTCGAAATTTTAAACGATCGCGATCGTGAAAACTGAAGGGTGGAATATGCGAAAAGTGAACGAAATAAGGCACGCACGCAACAAAGGTGAGACACAAAAATTGAGAAAAGCGACGCGCAACTTTTGGTTTCTGGTGCGGTTTTCGAGAAATAAAGGCGCGCAAGTTTAAGAAAGTTCCGGCTGGCGAGAGTGGGCGGGTGGCGCGATGCATGAGAAAGGGAGAGAGAGAGAGCGTATCATGTGACACTCGAGTGTAAGGTGCGGTGCGTTTGGAAAACGAGAGAAAAAGAGAAACGGAGATAAGCCAACTTTATGTTTAGACTCATATCGCGCGCGCGCTCGCGTTTCTTCGAAATGTCCAACACAGAAAGAAAACAAAATTTGATGCGTGCGTTGTCGAATGAGATAAGACAAGCGAAATGGGAAATTAAAATTAGATAAAATACTAATACATTACAATTTTACAGAGGATTCATCTTTGAACAATGTTTGGAAGTTTTTGGAAAGTAACTTTAAATTGAATCAGCTTCACCAAGGAAAAGCAGTGACATTGAGTATGCCCAGGGAGAGCTTGAAACTCACATGTGAAAAAGGGCAGGCATACTATACTGGTAAGTTAATTTAAAGGTGTGATAAATTTAAAATTGACAAGAAATAAATTGAAGAAGAAAAAGAAGGCTGGCATGAAATTAATAAAATTTGAAAAATTGTTAGTCTTATGAGAAATTCCAAAAATGGTTCGTGGTGTGGGTACATAAACCTGAAGTTCAGGAGGTGTACTCGATTAATCGGGGCGGACGGAGGGGATCTTGATGTTTGGACCCTCGTCTGTTCGTTCGTCTTGAGATTCGCCATACTTGTTGTCACTGTCAATTGGTCTTGAGATATTGACTCTTGGCAAATAAACTAAAATTATTATTTTTACAGCGAAGAGAGTGTTTCCTGAACCAGCAGAAGAACACTGGATTCTGTTGGAGAAGTGGCTGGAGTCACATCTTATTGACGGCACCACTGCAATCATGCCAAGATCGAATCAAATCGAGCCAAAGGTCATCGTCGAGAAAAATTGTGTGAAGGAGAGCAAAGATAAGGAGTTCAAAGGTGTGAACGATGAGATTAAGGCGAGTAAAGGAGCGAGTACCGGTACTAAGCGTGGTGAGATTCAATAGGAGACAAAGGTGCGAGAAAAACATGATGCGATCATATACAAGCTCGACGAGGTGACCGACGAACAGGAAATCCGTAAACCACCTCTGCCTATAACTTTCAAAATGGAAACTGTTAACTTGGGAAACAAATATAAGTGGGAAAATCTAAAGAAACAGCAATTAAATACATTCAAATTAGATGATACCAAAACTGATAGAGAAAATTTACTTGTGGTTCAGGAAAAATTAGTTAAATAAGACGGGCAAATAGGAGAGATGATACAGACAATGGCGAGGATGTCAAATATCCTCGAAAAGAATGCTAAAACATACAATAGCACTATTGAGTCTCTACGAGATGAGCTGAAAAACTGCAGCAAAGGAAGAGACGAGGTCAAAGCCAAGCTCGATGACGTCGAGAGAAATCTTCAGGTTCAAAACAATCACTTGAAGGAGATTCAAGACTAGGCTGAGTCTCTGTACGATGAGATACCCGAGCCAAATACCACTGATGAAATGCAACGCCAAATGGACAAGGTGAGAGAGAAATCTGACAGTGGGGGCAATTTTGAAAATTACAAAGTATCTAAAGGTGAGATAATAAATTTCATAAAAACAGAAGTTCAAAAGGCTACAGAAAATAATAATACTAAAACCATGAATGACGCGACAATAGAAGGGATGAAAAACACGCTGAAACTAGAAATTACAAATAAAAACAACAATTTCAAACGCGATTATAAATTGTATAACAACATGAAATTTGAATTGTTTTTAGATAATTTCTCTTCCGAATTAAGAGCAAGTAATCTGCAGCACATTATTAATGAGAATACTGATTTTACTAAAATAGACAAACAAACCTTAGAAGATCAAAAATTCAATGTTAGAGATATTCTTATAAATCATTTGGATTTGAACTATCACACAAAAATAATAAATTCAAAAGGACCTTTAGAAATTTTAAATAAATTAAAAGAAATGAAAAGGTGTGAATCTAATTTAACTTTCAAACGGTGAGAAAACAACTGTATAATATGCAATACATTATCGGTAAAATCAAAGCTACAGAATTTTGTGAAAAAATTGAAGGCACAATAAGAAATTATGAAAATCGCCCTGGTGCGAACCCACTGTCAGAAGACGAGAAACAAGTTGCCTTTTACAGTGCTATAATGGTATCTGTTCCGTCAATAAAAAGTATAGAATTCCTCAATGAAACAACAAAAGGAAAAAGTCTCTCGTACGGAGAATTAAAAATTCTCGTTTTACAGGAAGAGGCAGCTCGGAGCCATAATGAAGCTGTGGGTGCGAACGCGGTGCGACCAAGTGGTGGGGCAGCTCACTATACAAGCCCTAGAAGATCTGGCTCTGGGGGTGAGCCGAAGCAACCCTATTGCTACGAGTGTGGTAGCTATGAGAACCTAGCAGGTGCCTGTCCCAATCCAGGAATCAAAGAGTGCTACAGGTGGCATGGTTTGGGACACGTAAGCAAGGATTGCCCTGGCCCAAAAAGAGGTAGTGTACGCGGTAATTTCAATAATACTAATTATCGCGGATTCAGAGGTATTTCCAGAGGTCAGATGAGAGCGTTTAAAAGGAAATCTTATAACGATAATGGATATTTGAAAAATCCAAAACGGGGAAAGTTTAGGTGAGCGATAAGAGGTAGCACTAGGGGTAGAACTAGAGGCAGAGGTAGAGGTGGTTACCGCGGTCAAAATAACAATAATGGAGGAGGAGAGAATCAACAATCTCAGCCCAATAAGAGCGAAAACACAGGAGGAGCTAAGAACAATAACAGAGGTGAGTCCTCACTTGAGCAACTCCAGCTCGAGTGCAATGCCACGAAGATTTCTAATTACTTTGATTCTAAAACAAAAGCGCTACTCACATGTTCGAGTAGGTTAGGCTTAGACAAATATGTTTCGAAATTTCTTGCAGACACAGGTGCGACAGAACACCTAACTAATTCAAAATTAGTTTTCAAAACATTCAATGAATTAGATCAAGGTATGATTAAATCTGCAAACAAAAATGATTCAGCAGACTTGAAAACGGACGAAGCTCTAAGAGAAAACTTACTATCTTTACGGAGATTTGCCGAAATGGGTCTTACAGTATATCTAGATAATGAGGAAATTGATATCTTCGATCCCATTTCAAACGAATCATTTATAAAAGGCGTGTACAATAGCCCCTACTGGATAATAGAGTTGAATATAAACAATGGTTATCGTAATGATATAAATGTTTACGGTGCGATTAATAGGCAGGTTTTTGCTAACTTAGTTAAAACCAGCGGTAAAAGGTATATGACTAGGAGTGAAACTGCAAAGGAAAAATTGTGAGAAAATTCAGAAGTACAAACACCTATGGAAATAGATGAGATAGAATCTGGGGACAAAGATAGTGTAGATACAGACAAACTAAGTAACGAAAAGTTAGGTGAGGAAAAAGAAACTGAGGAGAGTAAACCGTCCGAAGCCAAGCCTTACGAAATGTCTGATTTTGACATTACAATATGGGATAGGAAAATTGACAATGTAGATGATATGCCAATGATAGATATTGATGAGGATGTGTCTCCCTTTTCAAAAGATAATAAAATGTTTTATAAAAATAATAAGGCCATGTTATGGCACGTTAGGTTTGGACACGCGTCCGTTCGATATCTGAAAACAATGATAGCCTTTCAATGCGGTGCGTGCTAGAGCTACTGCCCCCTTCAAATAATACATTCAGCCGTGATGGGGCCAATTTCTCCTCAAACTTACCCTAAAGGATATAAATACATTTCAGTATTTATAGACGATTATTGCAGATTGGCTATGGCGTATGCCATGAAAGCAAAAAGTGAAACCAGATACTGCCTAGAAATTTTTGTAAGAAGCGCTCGAAATTTGTTAAGGTACGATGCGAAGGTGTGTTATGTTAGGTCGGACCAAGGTACAGAGTACACAGGCGGTTACACAATAGTAGGACAACAAAAACTACGTGCTGAACAACAATTGGCCCCACCAGATACTCCCCAACTTAATAGCGTGAGCGAACGCTTTAATTTGTCGCTGAAAAATAAAATAGGAGCTTATATGTTTGACGCGAAACTACTCAGAAAAGGTGCCGCACTCCGCAAATAACATGAAAACTCCGTTGCACAAATTTGCTCCAACACATCATTACAATATTAATCAAATCAAAAGGTTTGGATGCTTGGCTTATATAAAGGTTATCAAAAGGGTGGGTCCCAAATTTAAAGCAGAAGAAAGGCGAGTTATATTGGTAGGTTATACCTCCACGGGTTAACAATTTTTAAGGCCAGAAGACGGTAAGATTTACGAAAACAGAAATGCACATTTCAATTAAAAATTGGTGTTTGGCGACAGATACGAGAAAAACTCAATCGCTGAACATCCGCCAGTCCAAGAAGAAATAGACAAAACTAAGTGTTTTGTCGAGTTCGGAAATGAAGATCAAAGCGATCTAGAAATGTCAAAAACGGAGGGAGTGAAGGAGTCGGTGCGTAAACGAGGAAGACCAAAGAAAATAGTTTCGAAGGAAACCGAGAATAACAATGATTCTAAAGGAGTCGACGGTCCAGTTAAAGATGTCAGCTTTGTAAGCCTGAAAGTTGAGGAAAAATGTAAGGCAAGTGCTCTTTTCACATGCACTAACAAGGATGAGTGTGAGCCCAATTTACTAAACAAACTAGATATTGAGCGAGATGAAATCTATTACGCTTTATTATGCGACATAAATTCATATCCTTCAAATTTCAAGGAAGCAATGACTAGTAAGGATAAACAGAATTGGTTAAAGGCTGTACAAGAGGACCTTGATTCTATGAGCAAGAACAAGGTGTGGAAAATAGTAGACAGACCCAAGACGACGGAAAAAGGGTTCAAAGTTTCTCCAATCGACACACGTTGGATTTTCAAAAAGAAAGTAGGTGCGGATGACCAAATTGAATATAGGGCGCGTTTGGTGGTGCGAGGATTCAAAGACAAGAACATATATAACCTGAAAGTGACGTATGCTCCCGTAGCTAAATTATCATTGGTGCGTATGGTGCTAGCCATTTCTAACAAATAAGACTATGAGATCTGTCAATTGGACGTAAAAACAGACTTTTTAAATGGGCTGTTGAATGAGGAGATATATATGGAACTGCCAGAAGGTACTAATCATTCAAACAAATATAATAAAGAAAAGGTGTGTAAATTAGAGCGAGCACTGTATGGATTGAGAGTCAGTCCCAAAAAATGGTATAATAGATTCACAGAGGAAGTATTGAAAATGGGTTTGGAAAATTATGAGTTGGAACCCTGCTTATTTGTTTGGCAATATGGACTGAGTATATTGATGTTGCTTTTGTATGTTGGTAACATATTGGTAATAAGTAATGATATAAACAAACTAAGGGAAGTTTTGGATAAACTCAGTAAGGTATTTGAAATGGCTATCTTGGGAGAGCCCAAAGAATTCCGAGGTATTAGTTTAAAGCGAGATAAGGTTAATAAAACGATAGAATTGAGTCAGGAAAAATACATTGAGAAAATATTAGAAAGATTTGGATTCAATGACTCTCACCCTAAATGCACACCAATGGTTACATCACAAGTAGCTAATCGCGAAAAAAACTCAGAGAGAGAAGCAGTGGGGAGCTTACTATATCTGGCCGTTGCGACAACACCAGATATCTCATTCATTGTTAATGTCTTCAGTAGACATCAGGTAGATCCAAAGGAGAGTGATTGGGCTATGGTAAAACGAGTTTTTAGATATTTAAAGGATACAAAGAAATTAGGTCTTGTATATAAAGGTGAGTCTGATAAGTTGATGGGTTATGCAGATGCAAGCTTCGCAGATTGCAAAGATTCCATCACTACATGTAGTTTCGTAATCCAACTATATATATGGTGACACTATTTGTGACGTGCGCCGAAGAAAGGGGGCTTACTCTGGAAAGCAAGATTTTTCAGGACGAGCGGTCGAAGTCGACCCGATAGACGCGACTTTAAGGAGAGAGGGAAGACTAAGGAAATTTTCCGTCTCCACTTGCCACTACATTCTCACGCATTTGGCGGCGCTGCTCACGGACGGGGTATAGATGAGACGCGGAGATGTAGTGGTGAGTGGTGGGAGGTGTTTCACGGGATCTCGGGCTCTCGAGCGAAAGCACGATTTCTCGGGTACCTATCAACTCAATTATTGGCAATAATAACGCTCGGAAATTTTTTTCGATGGTTTCATTAAAAAGAGCAACTCAAAAACTATCGAAAGGTGTAAAAACCTCGATTTCGATTTTTTGAGAGTAAGCCCCCTTTCTTCGGCGCACGTCACATTTATTGGCGAACTCACAAACAATCATATGTAGCTTTAGCTACCAGGGATGCAGAGTATGTGGCCATGTGTGATGCGACGAAAGAATTACTATCAACCTATAATTCATTAAGACTTATTTTAAGAGAATTCAAAACATTGCTTCCAATGAAACTATGGTGTGACAACAAAGCTGCTATAGCTACAGCGGAGACTGAAGGTAGGAATAAAATAAGGCACATGATCGAAATCAAAGAACACTTCGTGAATCAATGTATTGCCCGTAATTTCTTAGAACTTGGGTGGGTGAGATCTAGAGAACAGCTGGCAGATTCATTTACAAAGCCATTTGCCCGAGACTTACATAATGGATTGGTGCGCACAATTTTGAATATTAATAACGAATCTTTATTTGTCTTTTTTGTTTCAGATAACCGCATATGTAAAAAAAAGGCGCGAATAAAGTGTGGTTAGGTGAGAAAATAGATCCAGATGAAAACGGTCGGGAGGGAGTGTCAAATATATGAGAGCGCCCGTTTACATGTCGGGCAGCACCGGGCGACTCGGTTCTGTTGATCATCAATCGTTATTGAAAGCATATAAAGAGAGACGAGCTTTTTGTTCTTCGAACCAATAAATGGTTTTCTACTTTTCTATATCCGACATTCATCATTTAACACACCTGTCCTCGCGCAAATACACTGACAAAGACTCTCGGTACAGAACGCTTTTTTCGAAAAAAAATCTATTTTTCATGTAAAAATTAAATGAAATGAATTTTCCTAGACTCCAATCAGGCGCGAACACGCCAAACAATCGTATACAAAAACTATGAGCCCCTACCCAAATGAGTGGGTAAATTCCCAAAAGGTTGGGTGGGTGTAAGTGGTTGGGGATGAATAATATCATGAAATGCAGACTTCTAGTGAAATTAAACTGTAAACAATATAATATCTTATAATGACTTCGCCCCCTAATTCTTGCATGCAATATTCACTCCGAATCAGTGTTAGTGTACAATTTTCGGCAACTTACTCCGAAAGTAGTACCTTGTACATTACATGACAATATACATTACAAAATATTAATTTTTAAAGAATAAGAATTATTTTATAGTGAAAAATACGAATTTCCAACGAAATAGTTTCAGTTTCAACTAAAAGTGATTAATTTTTCAGAAAATATTTCAATTTTCTAGCAAAGAGATGAATTTTTAAACAAAAATTATGCATCTTCAACTAAAAAATTAATGTTTGACAATGATTTGAAAGCAGATGATTTGAAAGCAGATTTCAAAGATTTTTCAACATCTCGAAGGTTTGAAACTATTTCCAAAGATTTCAAAACATTTCAGGAGATTTCAAACCATTTTACTGAGATCTCCAATAATTCTATGATTTCAAGGAATAAAAAATATTACAGAAAGATTTGAGAAAACTTTCACAAATATTTCACAAGACTTGACACAGATTTCAAATAAATTTCCGATTTACGAATTTTTCGGCCGACAAATACCTGCATAATACATTTGTTTCAAAAATCATACGATTAGTCAAAAAATTATTAATTTTGCTGAAATTATCATAAAGTTCCTAATTAAAAAATCTCACGGAGAAGTTTCTCAATCATTCTATTGTTTTTATCAAAATTTCTTGCAATACAACTTTAAAAAACGTAAAATTATGGATAATCATAGAAAACATTCTTTCAACAAATAATTTGTTTATTTATTGCTGTTCAACCTCAACAATTATTTTCACAATTTTCCATACAATTCAAATAGAAAAAGGGGCGAGTGTGAAAAAATCGAGTGTAAATCGTGGAAAATGGAATGGATAGAATAATCATTGCAGGACATGAAAAGCATCAAATCATTATCTTCATTGAATCATTCAAATAACTTTTACCTTAAATTTTTCTGAAAATTTGAATTATTAATAACCTTTTAAACTAATTTCAACAAAATTAAAACATATATACACATAACTTTGAAATTTTAATTCAGATACTCATTTCACAAGATCGAAAACATTAAAAACATTATGTAACTGGAATACGGGTATTTCAAATATATGTAAGCTTCTATTACACAAATTATAGCCAATATTCAATTACATAAATTAAAAATAAATAATCGATTTATGTCAGTTAGTAGAGAAAAATTAAAGATTAATCTTTATGTATTTACTATTGTGAAAGAAAAAAATTAATCATCTAATAATTGATTAATCAGTTTACAAAATAAGAACATTCAAATAATTTTTACTTTACCTAATGTTTTTTTTTTAATTTGAACCTTCATTTCTGAAAATTCAATTTATTAATAACCTTTCAAACTCATTCAAGAAAATGTAAGTTTTAATAAAATATATTGATAATGAATTAATCACTTCACAACATAAAAGGCATAAACAGTTATTTTCCTTGAAACATTCAAATAATTTTTACATTGTATATATTTTTTCCGTTTCAAATTGCATTTCTATACATTTAATTTATTCATGACATTCAAAACTAATTCCAGAAAAAATTAAAGTATATGTGCATATTGATTAATGATTTCAACACATAAAAAGCAATAAACAGTTATTTTCATTGAAACACTGGAACAATTTTCACTTTATATTCTACTGAAAATTTGAATTATTAATAAACTGTTTAAACTAATTCCAGAGAAAAGTAAAATATATGTACATATAATATGAAAAGCATAATTCAGGTACGTATTTCACAACATCACAAAAATTTAACAAAATTATACAATTGGAATAGAGGTATTTTTTAACATAATTAATCTTTTATTGTAAAAATTATAGTCAATATTCAATTACATAGCCTTGAAGTAATTAATGAGTTTATGTACTTCATTTAAACAAATCAAAATTTAATATTTATTTAATTCAATATTGTTAAGAAAATTAATCAGCTAATAATTAATTTATCTGTTCAAAACAGAAAAAGCATCAAACTATAATTTCCATTCAGGCATTCAAATAATTTTTACTTTACATTCTTCTTAAATTTTAACTTTCATTTTTAAAAATTTGATTTATTAGTAACCCTTTTTAGTAATTTGAGGAAAGACTAAAACATATATTAACATATAATTTTGAAAATTAAATTCAGATAATCATTTTGCAGCATCGAAAACATTGACATAAATTATGTAATGGTAATAGTGGTATTTTAAATGTAAATAAACTTTTATTACACAAATTATAGTCAATATCCATTACATAACCTTCCCGAGTAAAAATCATAAGTATGGGAGTGATCAATCATTGACTTCCCAAAGTATAAAAAATGTATGGTAAATGAGACGATCCCATACTTCAAGTATATTGAAATAGTATAGATAAAGTATATCTAAAGTATAGCTGATGTATGGCTGAAGTATATCTAAAGTATAGCTAAAGTATAGCTGAAGTATGGGATACACTTCTTCTATACTTAAGTATAGCTGAAGTATAGGATATACTTCATCTATACTTAAGTATAGCTGAAGTACAGATTATACTTCATTTATACTTAAGTATGGCAGAAGTATCGGACATAGAATTGCACTCATTTGTTCTTCAAGATATCCTAGCAACGTGATAAAACACAATGTATCATGAATGACAGCTCGTCTAAAAATTTCAAAAGTTCGCGATTGAAATTGATTTCGCAAGTCAACTATATTTTGAATATTGTTCGTGAGGATATACAATATTCAACGGATATATAACGGACTACTTATATGACTCTTATGTCATATATATTGGTAAGAGATCCAGAATCTTTGAATCTTATAAACATAATATTAATAGCATTTTACTTATTTTAGAATTTTTAAACAATATCCTTTGAAATTATGAAAATCATGATTCTGGATCTCTATTTTCATGTATTTCAGATAACTGATTATCTATCATCAGTAACGATTTGGCTGTAGCTACTGTAGCCATACTTTTTCTATACTTTAGACATGAAGTACATACTTGAGCTATACTTAAAAGATATACATCAGCTATACTTTGACTGAACATCAGCTATACATTATCTATACTGCAGCTATACTTCTCAGATATACTTTCAAAATACTTCCCCTATACTTCAACTATACATTGTTATACTTTAGATATATTTGAGCTATACATCCACTATACTTCATTCAAATATACATGAAGTATGGGATCGTCTCAAATGGCATACTTTTACTATACTATCTGAGAGATCACTCCCATACGATTTCACAGATGTTTTCCTAGATCAATCCCATACCAAAATTTTTTTACCCGGGTTGAAGTGGATAATAAATTTATGTACTTAGTTAAAACAAATCAAAATCAATCTTCATGTAATTTAATGTTTGGAAAAAAATTAATCAGATGAAAAATAATCAATTAGTTTAAAAAACAAGCAGTATTAAACAATTAGTGTTGCATATGGATCATTTTTAAATTTTTCAAAAATCTCATCAGATTAAATTAAAAACTGGAACACCATACTCATCACATCGAGAGGAAGGATCACTCAGTCGTGATGATCGTCTCGTCTCGATCGACTTTTTTCATTGCATATTCTTGATCTCCATTACATTTCAGTTCCATCCAACTATGTTTCAAGCAAATCTCGATTTTGTCCAAAAATGATCGATATGCATCACTATAAACAATACCTTTTATTAAAACATTCACATCATTTTCAATTTATATATATTTTCTAAATTTGTACTTTCACTTCTGAATATTTGATTTATTTATAACCTTTTAAACTAATTCCAGAAAATGTAAGTTCCAATAGAATCAGTTAATAATTAATTAATAAGTTCATAACATAAAAAGCATTAAACAATTATTTTCATTGAAGCATTCAAATAATTTTTACATTATATTCTCCTTCAAATTTGAAATTTAATTTATATATATATTCAATTCATTATTAACCTTTTAAACCAATTTAAAAAAAGCTAAAATATATGTACATATAATCTTGAAAATTGAATTCAAATAGAGTCATGTCAGGTCACACGCATTTGAAACTATTATATAATTGCAATAGAGGTATCTCAAAGAAAAAATAAATTTTTAATATAAAAATAATAGCTAATCAATTTATAATACCTAATTTAAAAAAATAAAATTCGATCTTTATTTAATTAGAATTTTTTAACAAAATTAATCGACCAATAGTTAATTAAAGTGTTTACAACATAAAAAAGCATGCAACTATTATTTCGATTGAGACATTCAAATAATTTTTACCCAGTATTTTTTTAAACATAGTATTTAGATATAATTTTAAAATTTGAATTCAGATACTCAGTTAAGCAATAATCTTTAATTTTTATTGAAAGTTTCAAATAATTTTTACTTGATATTTTTTTCAAATTTGAACTCTCATTTCTGATAATTTGAATTATCAATAAACCTTCAAACTCATTCCAGAAAATGTAAGTTTTCATAGAATCAGTTAATAATTAGTTAATCAGTTCACAATATAAAAAGCATTCGACAATTATTTTCATTGAAACATTCAAGTAATTTTTACACTATATGTACATGTTTTTTGTTCTAAATTTCATTTCTATACATATAATTCAATGATATCCTTTAAAACTGATTTTAAAAAAATTAAAATATATATGTGACGTGCGCCGAAGAAAGGGGGCTTACTCTCAAAAAATCGAAATCGAGGTTTTTACACCTTTCGATAGTTTTTGAGTTGCTCTTTTTAATGAAACCATCGAAAAAAATTTCCGAGCGTTATTATTGCCAATAATTGAGTTGATAGGTACCCGAGAAATCGTGCTTTCGCTCGAGAGCCCGAGATCCCGTGAAACACCTCCCACCACTCACCACTACATCTCCGCGTCTATCGGGTCGACTTCGACCGCTCGTCCTGAAAAATCTTGCTTTCCAGAGTAAGCCCCCTTTCTTCGGCGCACGTCACATATGTACATATCATTTTGAAAATTTAATTCATATAGTCATTTCACAACGTAACAAACACTTAAAAAAATTAATCACTTCAGAAAATAAGAAGCATGGGACTATAAGTTTCATTAAGAATTCAATTAATTTTTACTTTATATTTGTTCTTCAAGTTTGAGAATTAAGAAAGATAGTACTTACTACTTCATAATATATCACTGCGGTGGTGCCACGAACTGAGAGCATTTTGTCATTCATCTCATCTAATCGATCAGAATATAGTGTAGTACATACAATAATATCGGCCGGAATATAACGCGCATATCGTTTTACGCAGTGTATTGAGAAAGTCAGTCATAACAGCCAAAGATATAATATCTTTAAAAACAACTTACACTAAAAGCAGGGCTGAGATTGTATTCAAAAAGGTAGGGAGGCCCTAAGTTGGTGACTAGGAGGGGAGGGGATGAGTTTCGTATACCCTGAAAAAAAGGTGAGGAGGCCGGGCCTTCACGGCCTCCATACAATCTCAACACTGACTAAAAGTAATAGTAAACATGAATAAATCCAAATAATTATCGGTGATCGATAAAATGAGAAATCAACTTGTTTAATTCTGTTAGTTTTAATTTTAAAATATAGAGGTCACCCTATATGACTTACTATACTAAGACGAAATCAGCCTCCATGAAATTACGAGTTTTCATCTATAGGACATGAAAAATATCAAATGAAAGCAGAAAATCTAAACTTCCCGCAAATGACGAGAATTTGGCTCGAAAACTGACATCTTCGATCGAGAATATATTTCTGATGCAAACACAAATTCACTAATGTGACGCTGTTGTTATGTTGACTGATGTCCAAGCTTACTGTGCGACATTTTTGATCTGCCTATTTTGACCAGCACTTAACACTGCAGCCATCTATCGAAAAACGGCGGAAGCAAAGTTGTACACTTACAACGTCAATTTTTATACAGTTTTGCATTAAATACGCAGTGATTATTTCAACACGCCTCTCAAACAAATAAACACTCCCACATAGAATATACTCAATTTAAAACTTTTTCTGATTCTGCCTACAAAGAAGTGGCATTGGAATCCAGTGGGAAATTGCCGAAGCTCACCATTGGCGCAAGACTGGATCAATATACTGGCTGCAGTATAATAAATTATACATTATGAATAATGAATTATATCAAATTAAATGATTATTATAAATAATAAACTATCGACACTAATTGATATTTAATAACAAAATTAATATTTATTGATTGGCGAATGTATTTTGCCAAGTCTGAGTCCAATATTGGGTCGATATTGGCAAGCCGAGTCTTGGCACTTATTAAGATATGCCAAGCTTTTTCCAACCTTGACCCATTACTACCGCCAATATTAGTCTAAAATTTGTAGCATTGGCTCTATATGTTATATCAATCGTAAATTTCTCACTGAGATGCCAGTAAAATAAATATTTGTGAAATAAATAGCTCATAAAAAATCTAAATAAAAATGTATTACCCCGCTGCAATTCCCCAATGTTGTGAGGCAGCGTCTGCAGCATTTTCAAACAGTGACAGTCCAACTAGTGATACTGTTGGTACTATCGTTAATGGAGTGACGAACTTTAAAATATAGCCAATAATTCCTAAAATATAAAAAAGTAACTTATCATAACAAGAACATTAAAAGTTTAGATTCATACACGGAGAAAATTTGTGTGTTAAATTTTGCATAACTTAGTTCGGTAAACGGAGGACATTACGGCATTATATTAAAATTTCAATTTCAGTCATGTAAAATGAAATAGGGTAATATTTGATGTGAAAATATGAATTATTAATATAAATTCATTAAAATTTAATTCGCGATTCAGTAAGAAATAATACAACAAGATATTAGAGATTACCTGAAAGTTGGGTAAAATGAGATGTCGATTACCTACCAGTTAGGTAAAATGAGTCGAACTGTTAGGTACAGTTTCAATCCTAGAAAACAAAGTCTACCTCTCTAAATATGTGAATTCTACATCCCAGTCATGTAAAATTTCGTGCGCCAGAAAAAAAAAAACATTCTTGCTACAAACTGATTCTGTGGAAGGTCATCCACTGCTAACAAACACATGCTTATACATATCATACAATTCATAAGTATATTGCTGGTACATATACACAATTTAACTTAAACAATTACATTAAATTACGATACATTACATACGATATAGTCGCACGCTTCTAATGATATTAACGCTATTAAAAATCGCAAACGCTGTGACGGGTTTCGAACCACCTAAGCTACGGTTAACGCGTTCTATGGCTAATAACTAAACCTCACGGCTAACCTAACAGTTAGAATATCGAGAAAAAAATCTCGGCTATAAAGTTAAAGTACAAGTACGTCAGGGCCGTACAAAAAAATATCTGGTCCCCGTTTCATCGAAATTTGTTATTGTAACATTTTATTAATCAGCGGGCTTATACATTTTTAGGAGGTAAACAAAAACATTGAATAATTTTTTATTTGAAATTTTCTAACCTTGAAACTTTAAATTATTTAATTTTCAATACTTTAAACTTTTGCATGGTCTGCTTTTTAAAAATAATAGAACATTATGCGTGCTATGCGCGCACTAATTACCCTTTCTTTAGAAAAAGAACTCGGTTCATTTTCCAACATTTTTAATTAGATTTTACAGAAAATCTTATATTATTTGAGAACGTTGTACATGATTTACAGGAGTTTCCTTATTATAGCGAGGAAATTCCTCCAGTGAATTCAATATGAATGACAACTTTTTCCACTTACTTACAATTCTTTCTTTTGGTGGAAAATTAGTTTTTTTTATTGATATTAATTTTTTTTCCACTAAAAAGTCAACTTGATTTTGTTTTGAAATTTTTCTATAGAAATTTGATCTTTTTGGTAGAGAATTTATTTGTTTCCTTGAAAATTTAAATACTTCTACGAAAATTAAAGTTATTTGCTCAAAAACTTATTTCTCTGTCTGCAAATTTAACTAATATATTTTTTGTTAAATATTTAGCTTATTCAGTTAAAAATTTATCTATTTTGTTGAAAGTTTGTTTTTTTTTGTAGGAAATTAACCTTTTTAGTTAAAATTCATGTATTTTATTTAATTTCTTTGGTGGAAACAATTTTTTTCTTATTGAAAATTAATTTTTTAAACAAAAAATTTAACTAAATTTTTTATCGAGATTCTTTTACATTCAAATTTAATCTTTTTCGTAAAACAATTCAGTTGTTCAGTTGAAAATTCATTTTATTTGCTTAAAAACTTATTTCTCTAACTAAAAATCAAACTATTCTATACTTTGTTAAAAATGTATGTTTTTAGTTGCAAATTCATTCATTTAGTTGAAATTTTATTTTTTTTTCTGGTGATTTTCAACCTTTTTGGTTGAAGAGGCAACTATTGGGTTGAAAATTCCATTAAAAATGAAAAATGTTGATGGAAAATTTATATATTTTCTTAAAAACTATTCTTTTTTGGTAGAAAATTAATCTTCTTGTTTGAAATTTTCATTTATAAAGTAGAAAATTATTTTTTATATTGAAAATTAACTTTTTTAGATGAAATTTAAAAAATTAATTTTTCCAACTAAAAATTTAAATATACTCAATTTTTCGATTCTTTTATAGCCATTACGTCTTTCGGTTGAAAATTTAACTATTCTGTTGAAAATTCATTTTATTTGTTCACAAACTTATTTCTCTATCTGAAAATTAAACTATTCTATCCTTCGTTTAAAATTTATTTTTTAGTTGAAAATTTGTCTTTTTTTCATTGAAAATTCATCTTTTTGGTTGGAAATTTACCTGATTGGTGAAATGTTGTTTTTGTTTGGAAATGCACTATTTTAGTTGCAACTTTATTTCCTTTGTTGAAAATTGAACAAATTTTACTGAAAATATGTTTTTTTGTTGTTGTAAAAAATCATTTTTACAACGAAAAAGGTAGCTACTTCATTTTTACTAGAAAATTGATCTTTTCAAGTTGAAAATTCACTTATTTTGTTAGAAATTCAACCTTTTTTTTAAACATTAGTCTTCGGGGATCTGCCGCCTCGAAGTTCGAAGTCAGTTGTCCAGTGTCGTTCGATATTTTTTCGTCACCCGCATCTTTATACGTTAATTTTTAAATACATTCTACTTTTATTTAGTGACTTAATGAGTATTATCTACTCGGAGAACAGGATAGTCTATATATTTGAATATTTACTCAAATTCTACAATATAAACCGAAACTTAAAAATGTTAAAGTGTCTACGGGGGAATGGGCTTTAAACTTCAGCCCTGAGAATGTTGACGTCCCTAGCGACTCTCATTTTACCTCACTGTTGTGTAATTCCTCTCCTAATGAAAGTGAGAATCTCTTTAAAAATTCTGCAATCTATACTTTCTTCTAAGTGAATCTTTAATATCAGACAAAAGTAAACTTTATATCATTCATTTGATAAAAATTTACAATACTTCGCGTTATTTTATAATATACTGGTATTTAAATAATACAACCCTTATATCAATTATTACATATCAGAATTTTCACTTTTGGATTTGAGATTTTACATAACTCTTTTGTATTATTTATAGTTCTGTTTTGTATTAAATCCTAAAATAATTGTAAACTTTATCTAAATGCAGTAATGTCCTCCATTTACCTAACTAATTGGATAAATTTTAATGAACAAATTTTCTCCGTGTAAAATAAATATCATAATAATTTGCAAAACTTTAAGTCATATAATCGGAACGAGTAAAAGCTCATTTGCGTGATATACTCAATTGTAGCCAATTAAATACTATATCAAATCGAAGGCTCTATATTTCTACTTGTACGTCATATACATGTATACACTGCGTTTCATACTTCCTCGATTTAATCTGCCATACCGATATTATTTTGAAACAACTCACACGTCCACATGTTGGAATATCGCGATAGCAATGTGTTCAGATTCAATGAGGAATTTTCAAATGTGCGAGAAAACAATTTAAAAATATTTGTGTACAGCTTATTAGTTATGCTCATGAGTAGGTTTTAGCTAATATTATAATTACACATTTACCTCCAAAGCCAACAATTACTTGAAATAACGCAGATACTGCAATTGCACCAGAAAGCTCACGCATTCGCACCTGCCATAATTCTGTCCGATTTTCGGGTGACATGGCGTCTAAAACTTCAGTAGCTGGACACTTCCATTGTGGCAAATTTAATATGGCAAGAGTAGGAACCAAAAATGATATCGTACCCCCTTGTACTAAAGGAAGTCTAAAAAACAATACTAAAGTCAGCTTCAAAGAAGAAGAAAAAATGGAAGGAAAAACACTACAAAGCGAAAATAACAAAATTAAAATCGAAGAAAAGTAATTTACTAAGAAGTCTTTAATAATAGCACTAAATTCCTAATTGCCATAAAACGGCAATAACAAACAGGCCATTGTTAGATAGAGCTACATTATGACATGAACAAGCATTCTATTATTACACTATGCGGTATGTAATTACATAGACATCATAAAGTCGTAAGTTTGCAGAAATTTGGTAAACTTAAAATGTTAACACCTCAAAATGAAATACAGTAAAAAATTATTTATACTTATACTTTAAAAAAGACAACAAAAAAGAATTTGTGAAGCATTTTTTAGTTGAAGTTTAATTTCAGTGCTTATATATAGACAAGTATATAGTACTAATTCAATATGCATTATCCTGACACATAAAAATCTTCAACAATCAGGAAATAATACCGCATATAATATAATAATTTAATAATATCTATAATTCTATATCCACCTCAGAGATAGATAAATTTATTTAGGTGAAATAATGCTATCGATATATTCACTGAATGAAACATTAAACTCATACTCGTAGGAATTTAACGATGTTTAAACGTTACCTGATATATTGATACGTGATGCGTACAATCCTCGTAGACTAGGGTGGTCCAAATATGCAGTGGAAAATTTTGCTTCCAATTTTTATACATATTGTCCAGAAATTTGTTCGGATCCACGCAAAATAAAATCCATTTTTTTTAATGATATTTAGAGGTGGCGTACGCCCCATGAAGTTTAACGCGTATTTCCCATAAGAAAAAAAACGTGTTTGTGAATTTTATTCAGAATCATCAATACTAGATGAATCGAGTTAAAACTCAACATTTCATTTCACAATTAGCTTCAAAATATAAATAAAATAATACTTTTTAAATATCACCCCCATAAGTCTGTTTTATAGGGTCTCAAAAAACCCATAAGTGAAAATATGGGTTTTGCGAGTTTTTGGCACTAATTATTATTTTTTTTGCGGTTTTTTAAAAATTGTTTCTAATAAATAAAATACTACTTTACACTGATAATTAGATGTTTGCATAAACTGTGTAAGCAATTCATTATTGCTTTTAGCAAATTTTTTCTTAGAATAGAAATAGAAAGTCGTGGTTTTTTCAAAAAATTTCCACTTTTTGTCCACTTTTCACTTGGACTGAGTTAATATTTCATTCAATTTAGCGAAACTAATTGTTTTAACAAATTAATATTGTTTATAGCTAACTTCTTCTATACTAATCCTAGATAGTTGCGGTATTTTTCTGAAAGTTTTAAATTTTGTCAACTTTTCAATTGCAGTGAAGTAATAATTAATATAAGTTAGAAAAATAATTGTTTAATCAATTAATTATTATTATTAAGAATATTCTCTTTGCATAATGGTAGAAAGTGATGTTTTTTTCTGAAATTTCTGACTATTTGTCTATTTTTCACTTGTAGTGACTTAATATTTAATTAAATTCAGAAACAATAATTCTTCAAACAAATTATTATTGTTTATAAGTATCTTCTCGTAGATAAGTGCTAGAAAGTTTTTTTCTGAAATGTTTAAATTTTCTTTGCCTTTTTAGTTATGAAAAAATAACAAATAAACATTAGAGAGAATCATAATCTAAACAATCTCTTTCTTCTTTTGGGAATATTTTTTTTCTTAAATAAAACAGTAACTCTACATTGTGCTGTGAGTTCTTATAATACATTAATTATTTGACTTAGACCTTTTAAATCTCTATATATGTATCTTATTATATTGATGACAACTTATTTTCTCTAGTGCAGGAGGGAAGGGGGAAGACTGATAGTAAAGTATGTAAAATTCCAAACTTTTCTTTTCCGCTTTGCAATGAACTTCGTGCTGTATTCAAAACCAAACTTTTATAAGTCATTTACAGACCTAGTCCTCCTACGCACTCCTAATTATTCCATTCTTTGTTTTTTTCTCTTGTGTAAGATAGCTTCTTTAAAGTATTTTCTTTTAAAGACTGGGAGAAGAGCAAAAATAATTAACTTAAAAAAATATAATATATTCAGACAGTGATTCTGATTGAGGTTCACTTGTATGTTCATAACTAAAAAGTCAAAGCAAAACTAAAGATTTCAGAAAAAGGCAACTTTCAATCATTAGTCTCTCTAAGAGAAGATAGTTATAAACAATAATTAGTTGTTTGAATAAGCCGGTTTGTTAAACTGCAACTTTTCAGCACTTATCTGAGTGAAGATAGTTATAAACAATAATAAATTGTTTAAACAACTATGTTTGTTAACTTGCATTATTTCCCAGTAGGCACCAAATTTTCGACGTCTTTACAACATCGTTACGACATCTTTACGACAACTTTATGACATCCCATGTCCATGTCGTTGAGATGTCTTTACGATATCGTGAATACGTAGTACGATCTGACGATGTCTTTTCGGCATCGTAAGAGGACATCTTAACGACATGGACATACAGGGTGTCTTAAAGTCGTCGTAAAGATCTCGTGACGATGTCGAAAAGACGTCGTCAAATTTTATGCCCCTGGGTTATTAATTTACTAAGTGAAAAGTGGATAAAAAGTTTAAAATGTTTGAAGAAACCGCAATTATCTAGCATTAATGAAGAACAAAAAAGTTATTAACAATAATAATTTGTTTTAATAATTATTTTTGCTGAATTGAATTAATTATTAACTCACTCAAAGTGAAAAGTTGATAAATTAAATATTATTCATAATAATACTAAATTGTTCAAACTATTAATTTGGTTAACTTTTTTTGTTCAAAACGGTAATTATGTAGCATTATTCTAAGAGAAAATTGCCGAAAACAATAACAAATTGTTTGAAAAATGTATGTAAACATCTCATTATCTGTATGAAGCAGTATTTCATGTGTTAGAAACAATTCGCATTTAAAAAACCGCAAGAAATCATAATTAGCGCTAAAAGGTCGCTAAACCCATTTTTTCACTTATGAGGCATTTCAAGGACCCTACAAAGCAGACTTATGGAGGTAATATTTGAAAAGTAATATTCTATGTGTATTATATGGCTGATTGTGAAGAGAAATGTTGAGTTTCAACTGGATTCATCTAATATTGACGATTCTGAATTTAGACTCAAAATTTTCGAATGTTTAAAACTGTACCAATTAATTTTTTTTTCTTGGTGAAAAGTTATTTCCTGGTTTAACTTTATTGAAAAAAAAATTATTTACGGTTCTCACTAGGTCATTTTGTGTAAAAAAATTCATTTTCTCAGTATTTGATAACATGTCTAAAAAAATTGTAGTTGTAGTTCAATTAATTAAAGCTCTGGAATTAATTCTAAAAGCCTTTTTTCATGGAAATATAAATAAATGAAGGGTGGCATAGCACCAGGGCATAAGTGCCGAATTTCGGAAATTCGTTTTATAGACTTGCTACGAGCCGTGTGGTACACTACTGCTACATATATTGTTGTCTAATGTACGTTTTTTCTCTCTGGTGCATAAGAAAAACTATTACATACACTGAGAAACCCTTGTTTGTATTTCTTGTTAAAAATCACACTAGATTTCACTATCTGAACTTTGCAATGAGAGGCAAAAAGAAAATTTTAATAATATTTACTAACCTCAATAGTAACTCGTAGCTACTTAAAGAATTATAAAATATATTGGAATAAAAGTTAAAACAATTGCATTTATTGTAAAAGACATTTGAAGTATTTATTAACATCTGTAGTAAAACTGCAAGTCTGCACTATTTACTAATTTTGGTAGGAGAAAATAGTAAATTTGTTGGATTAATATCTGTAGAAGATAACAGTATTTACAAAGTGCTGTAGTAAAATGATGCGCAGGGACCGTGCGCACCGAATTACTAACTGGTTAGCAAAATCTACTACAGTGGGAATAGTAAAAAAAATAAATACGTGTTGCTAACTTTCACACAAGCCTACCTACACACATGTTCTACATTTAACGCATAATTCACATTTATTTAAATTAAGAATTGACAACATTAGAAATTACATATATGTATATATTCTTAAAAGATAGTATTTTATATTATAAAGCTGAAACAGAAAAATCGGGTTAGAAGAAAACGAAGGCTGGCGGGAATCGAACACGCGTCTCCGGGACAGCAGTCGGGCGATGATCCATCTACCTATAAGACATTGTGGGACTCAGAATGAAAACTTCCATATGACCTAAATGATAGAAAGTTTATTGGTTCTAATTCATTTAATCCTTAATTGATTAATATTCATGATATTTTTATAATTTTAAACAACAAAATTTGTAATGTAATTAAAATAAGTAAATTTTTTTTGTTTAAATTATGTTTTTTTTGCGGATTTTGCATTGAAACATAAATTAGATGTCATTTTCGCAACCTAAAAATATGATCGGCGATCGACAAACGTCAGATGCACTCGGCCGCGCTCGGTCCAAGGCTCGATACTTTCTGCTAAATCAGTTAGTAATATTTGGGACCAAATTTAATAATTGGTATTAACCTTTGTTACAAAAAGTAGGAAATGTCCATAATTCACATCGTGTTCCCACAGACAATAGTAATTTCTTCTACATATTTAGTATATTATGTTATTTAAAATACTTATTACTTTTATTTTTTTTTGTACAATTTATTAATTTCTCTACTAATTTTTCCTACATCGGATTTTACTACAGAGAATAGTAAGGATTGCTATTACCAAATAGGAAATCTTCTTATAAAAATAGTATAACTTATTATTTATGTATTAAAATGTCAAAATTTAAGCATTTTGCCCCCATTTGCTATCCGTTTTAGTAATTTTTCTAACCTAAAGTTTCTCAGTGTATGTAAAAAAAAGTAATTATAAACGCTTCATCAAAACGTGGAACAAATGTTCTGATAATTTTATTTCCTAAAGTCGTTACTTCATTCAAAATGTTCCTTTTCACAATACCATTTTCGATGTTCTTTTTTTAAAAAATAGTATAAGCGGCATGGGGCTGAAACCTCGCAAACGCAAATCCGCCCTTGGCCTGAATTTTAAAATCAGAAGTGAGCAAAGTGCATAAATCCATTTGTATGCTTTACTTCTAAAAGCCGAAGTAAAGAAATCAGAGGTAGAAAATTTCCAGCAACAGCTACTCGAGAAGAAAATGCACGGAAACTTTCACAGAAATGTAGAAAACCAGTCCTTGTCGAAGGAGCAAACTTTTGCTTTCGTCAGATTATTAGGCCTTAATTCAGGTACAGAGGGTTTCATTTTGCATGCCAGGACGGTGTCATTTCCACCTTAGTATACCGTGACCGCATTTTATGTCAAGAAGTTCCCAGCGATAGGTGCAGAGCGTGTCATGCACACGCTGAGTACCTAGAACACATATCATCGGGATGTCTGATCCACGCGGGAACGACGTATCGCTACAGACATAATGTGGCCCTAAGAGTGCTTTATTAACATATTTGTCGCTCTTTCGGTGTTGGCCGCGACCCTGCCCTGCCGAACGCTCCAAGGGATATAGAGTCAATTGTCCGAAACGAGAAGTGCCAAATTTTCTGGAACAACGATTTTCGGGCAGTAGTCTCCGATGCGCACTCGAGGCCTGACATTGTTCTCCAAGACTTCGAGAAACGAACTATATTCGTGATCGAATTCTCGGCTCCGTCCGAATACAACATCACTGCCCATGAGAAGGAAAAAGAGGAGAGGTATCAAGGCCTTCAAAGGGAGCTGCAACAACTGTACCCGCAAAATATTCGGTTAAAGTAATTGTCCTCGTGGTGCGAAACTATCCTTCGTTCTTAATCTTAAAGTCATACCCGCGCGCCAAAAATATGACAAGGCATCGTGCTCTGTGATCACCCATCTAACGGTCGTGAGGCGTGGCCATATGTGTGATTTACATCGGTTCTGCTGGGAGCCGGTGCCATTTTTAGATGGCAGTTGTTCTCAGTTTTGGAACCCTCTGAATAGAAAAAAAAAACGATTTTTACGATGGTGTCTATCTGTTCATCTGTCTATAGTTTGTCCGTAGTCTGTAGGCACGATAACTTTCGAACAAAAAGATTAGATTGAATTGAGCTCTGACACACTTTTTTAAGACCTAGAGGAAAATAACAAGCTCGTTAGCCAGCTATTTTGGATAAGAATTAAAAAAATTAGAGCATTTCCAACATTTTTGAAACAATTTGTTTTGAATTTGAAAATTCAATGTACCGCTATTCGTAGTACTCGGAAATTCGAACAATTTATCGTCACGACTTTTTTTCGATAAAAATACAATTATCAGTTCAACCAAGAATCTTTTTTTCTACCAACTAAAAATGTCATATAATTGAATTTAATTAGAAAAATGTTTAACTTCCTCAATGAAGCCAAAGGTTTGCAGCACCGATTTTTCTGGCAACGGCAATGGTTCTCAGACTTAGTGATGTGCATTTACCGTCATACTCGAGCATGCTCGCTTTTGCTTGGTCACGACCGAACAAAAGCGCGCAGGACTGGTCATTCTCTAATTTCTTATAAATGGAATGTATGTTGGTAATAAAAATAGCTGCACTATACAGTTAAACCTGTTATTTAATAATTTCCACATTGCAGTGTCTAGAAAGATGTAGAAAATGGAAAATATATAAAAAATGTACCTCTGACCGTTAGTAGCAGACGACTGTTAGAAGAAAATGGCTAAACTAAGCGGGCTATTTGAAATTCTATTCTATAAATTTTAAGATTTTTTTATTCAAATAAATTGGATTGGTACATTTTGTAATAAATTTAGCACTTCTAACATTAATTACCTAATTTTACATGACTGGAGTTTGATATTGAACTACTGCATCATTTCTCGCAAGTACTTTAAGTAGTAAGTACGTATTTTTTATGTCATGTGTTCAGAAATAAGATTATGAATACATTTGAATTGTATTTGAACAATTTGGAAATGTTTTTAATAATAGAGTAAATTAATTGAAGGAACAAGTAAACTAAAAAGTGGTTTAACCCTTATACATTTTTTATCAGAGTTGTTAGACGTTCATTTATTTTGATATTATATACGTTTCTAAGAGCTGAAAAATATATGCGAATAAAATAGATTTCTCAAAGTCTTACTCCAATTACTTGTTATAGTTTAAACACGTTGTCTTTGCTTAAAATTAAACAATGACCGCTCTTGCTCGCTGCTCGGTCATGACCGAGCATGCTCTGTCTTGCTTATGCTCGAGCACGAGCAAGGTGGCAGTGGCGTAACTCCGTTTAAAAAATTTGTGTTCGGAGGCTAGACTAGTTATTTACGGTTCATTCCTCTGTTAAAATTTTTTTCTTCGACTTCAACCTTTGCACAGTGTGCAGGAAGACACTTTAATTGTAACAAAACTGTCGACAAAAACTGGAGTTACAGGGTTATTTATTATTATTAGAGGAACAAAAAACTGCTTTATACGAAATCCTAGCTGCTCGATTTCGCTTTATATCAGTAGAAAATGATTTTTACTATCCTGAACGTTAACGTCAAATTAATATATTTGAGCGAAGTTCCACGACTATTCCGCGTTGATCCGTAGTGTGTGCATGCAGATACAATGTTTATACAGTAAATACATTTGTATTTCATGCTAGATCTTAAATCTTGATGCTCCATTGAAATTAATTTCGAAAATTCTGAAGGGATTAAACCGAGGGGTACACAACTCCTGCAATCGGTGTACACAGTTCATTGCAATCACCCTGTTGTCACCTTGCAATCACTTCAATCGCATTGCAATTTTACAGTGCAATCATGCAATCGGTGTACAGCGAATTTTAAAGTTATGTACCCCTCGGATTAAACACATAAAAGGATAATCACTGGTCCGATTTTATTGTCCGCTTAGAAGTTTTTAGGAGTGAACCCAGCCCACGGTGCTACTGATAATACACATGTGTTCGATTACACACGAGTCCATCGTAGCTACAACTCAATGCTTGATTTTCTCGATCATGTCACCGTACTACTTCTGCCTTGTACTCTTTAAACATAGGCGTTTACTTTATTTGCTTTGGTAAATGCTTCGAGATCGGTTACCATTTCTATCGAATATAAAACGCGCGAGCGATCTCACTTAAATATTCTCTCTCCGAGGTCCGCGCTCGCTCGTACATTCAAAATCACGATACTTCAATAATTATAACCAAATTAACAATCGATGCAGGTTCGCATTTTCAGACTAAAGTATATTCAAGACATATTTACAACACAAATGTGCTGAAGTATTCTAAACTGTAATAATAATAGTACTCTTGTTCAATAAAGATAAATCGATACGGGGAAATAAACTCAATTCTTTTTTTTTCGTAGTACTTGCTAGATAAAGAGTACGTAAGCCAAATTCATAACTTTTTTTTAAATTATGTTCTCGATATTTAATTTCATTGTAGTATAAATATTTATTACAGAAGTCAGTAGATGAAACATTTTTGAAACAATACGATGACAGACAAACATGAAGAAAATCGGCGGAAGGTATGTGCCGCTTGTGGAAACAAAATTAAGTTTGTTACAAAAAAACCAGAGCACTTTTTGATCACTAACAAATTATGTGGTATGATAACTGATTTGCTTTGCTCTGATTATTCAACGTCGAATAGTGTCTATCCTCTGTGTATTTGTAATACTTGTCGTGTTACTCTACAAGATCATACAAAAAAGATTTTTACTAGACCACTGCCAATCATGCCTGAGTATGAAAAAATGTTTTTGCCAAAGTGTACAAGGAGTAGTTCTATTCAAAAATGTGAATATTATGTATGTCGCACTGGAAGCTCTACAGTTCACAAAAAAGTTATAACAGGTGCTGGTCACATTCAAGAAGCAAATAATGTAATTGATGGAATAAATAATTCTTTAATATCTGAGAGTTCGAATAATTCAGACACTGTTAAAAAAGTTCTACTAATAATAATACAACTTGCAAAAAGTGTTTTGCTGAAATTGGTAAAGGGAAACCTCATTCTTGTAGAAATACATAAGGGAGGGGAAGAAGAAGATACAGGAAATTACAGGGGACTTTCTTTATTGGACATAGGATATAAAATTTTGACAACCATTATGGATAGAAGATTGAGGGTTTGGCTAGAAAAGAAGGAATTAATAAGGGAAAGCCAAGCGGGATTCAGGGAGGGAAGGTCAACGAGAGATCACGTATTCATGCTAAATTCTCTAATTAATAATAAACTCAAGAGAGAAGGAGGGAAGCTGTATGGGATTTTTGTTGACTTTCAGGAAGCTTTTGTTACAGTGGAAAGGGAGATTCTCATCGGAAAACTGAAGAGAATTGGGATTAGAGGCCGGATGTTAGAAATGGTAGGGGGAATATATGCGAAAACTGTTAATGAGGTAATAACTGGTCAGGGAATAACAGAGAGATTCATTACAAAAAGAGGGGTTAGACAAGGGTGTCCTCTCAGCCCAACTCTATTCAATATTTACGTGAATGACATCGAGGAGGACTGGGAAAGAAGAAATATAGGAGGGACGGTGATGGGAAATAAGAAAATTTTTGGGTTAAAATTTGCGGATGACTTGGCATTAGTGGCAGACACGGCAGAAGGTTTAGCAGAAATGATTAGAAGCTTGGAAAGATATATAAAAAGAAATAAGCTAGAGATAAATGTTAAGAAGACTAAAATAATGATTTTTAGGAAGGGGGGGAGGAAAAAAAGGGGAGAAAATTGGACAATTAAGGGAAAAGAGGTAGAAGTGGTCGATAAGTTTAAATATTTGGGATTTTGGTTTTCAACTCGGGGGGGCTTATAAAACTCATACAAGAAGAATGGCGGGAAAAGCCCAAAAAGCTACGAACGCAGCTTGGGCTAAGGCGGGGGGACTGAATGGAGTAGAATTTGGGGGTGGGAAAGAAGGGAGGAAATGGAGAAAATTCAGGGAAGGTTAGTCAAGATGGCAATGGGACTAGATAGGACAACCCCAGGGTACGTTCGGAGAATGGAGTCAAGCAGGCTAAGCATAGAGATAGAGGCAAGAATGAGGGCTTCGAGATATATGGTAGAAATTTTACGAATGCGAGATGAGAGGTGGCCAAAAATATGTCTAAAGGAAGAAATAAGAGGAATAAAGAATGGGAACCCGTCAGCATGGGGTAAAGGGTTACAGAAAGCATACACAATTGTCGGGGATGGAGAGACACTGGATTGGGCTCTTAAAGGGAGCAGGGTCAACGAGATCAACGATAATATGATTAAGGGAGTAGAAAGAAGAATAGAGCAGGAAATTCAGTTGGACTGGGCGAAAATAGATAGCTCGAACTACTGTAGTGGATACAGAAAATGGAAGACCAACTGGTGGAGAGAAAATTATTGGAATGAAAAAGGGTCAAGTTCAGAGAAAAAGGGGCAGTGGGCGAGGTTGAGATGTGGGAATGTAGGGAAGGCAGGGAATAAGGGATATAAGGATACTATGTGTAGAATTTGTGGGAAAGCAGAAAAAAACTTGACGCACATATGGGGTTGTCAAGGGCTCGATGAAAAAATGGATAAAAGATGGATTCACGGTGTTGATAGATGGAAGGACGGGAAGAAAGATCGGGATTTAGAAGAATTGATCATCAATACATTTAAGGGAAAACCGAACTCTGCTCTCTGCCGATTTGCCAGAGAGTTTGAAAAGAAAGCGAGAGAAATGCCCGAGAGGAAGGTCAGAGAGAGCGAGACAGAGTGAAAGTGAGAAAGAATGAGTTTGGAAGTTGGACAATTTATGATATGTACAATCAAAGATGTAAATATAAATATGTAAGGGAATGAGTTTGAACTCTAATGCAATTATATAGGATTTAATGGTTAACGAGAGTCTTTAGTTTGGTGGCATAGGCATAATGTAATTGTTAATGCGCATGCAAAGTTCTAAGTTGTAAAGGAAGGAAGATGTGTTTGGGAAAGGGAGAAAACCTGAACTGTTAAATCTGTTAAATCTAAAAACTGTTAAATCAACTGTTAATATTTTCTATGTGAAATTGAAAGGGGAATTTATATTTATCTTAATTGGTATGTAATTGAGGAGGGCACAGAAAAATTGTAAAAGCTTGTAAAAGTATACAATGGAGACAATAAATCTATCTATCTATCTATAGCATTCAACTAAAAAAATCTGTTGTTGCTTTTTCCTCTTTGCATATTTAGATTGATCGGTGTGAAGTGCAATCAAATAAACTGATATATAGTGAGTGAGAATTCAGAAGTACAATTAAGTGAAGTGATAACTACTCCTTTTAAGTTTTTTTTTTATAGAATTGTAGTATTTTTGAGACTTAAAAGTATAATCTAATGAGTTATAGTTATTATTTTTTTGTTTGTGAGATTACATAAGTATAATCAATAAAGGCATAATTGTTGTTTTCATATGTATTACAGAATTACAATGTAATATATACTATTATAAATAAATACTTTATTTTTCCGAAAATTTTTTTTTCTATTTTCTACTAATATAAAACGAAATCGAGTAGCTAGGATTTTGTATAAAGCAGTTTTTTGTTACTCTAATACTAACAAACAATCCCGTAACTTCAGTTTTTATCGACAGTTTTGTCACAATTAAAGTATCTTCCTGCACACCGTGTTTGGGGGCCCCCAGCTTGCGGGGCCCGTGTTCCCGGAACACATGGAACACCGATAGTTACGCCACTACAAGGTGGTAATCGTCCATCACTAGTCAGGCTGAGTCTTGTCAGAAAAATAAAAAGATTTTCTTCCTCCGAGAAGAAATTTCTCGAACGTTAATAATTTTATTTCAGAATCTACACCAGGAACAATCACCGAATCAATTATTAAGATGGAAATGAATTCGTGAGTTTTCTTTTATTTCTTGGTTTTTGTAGTGTTTTTTCCTTTGTAGGGTTTTTAGTATTGTGGCCTTAGGATTTGGTGATGACACCTCCGAAAAACCCCGGAAATAAAAATCAAAACATTTCTCATAAAATCTCGAAAGGTTACAACCGTTTTTTTCAATTATATATAACCCTAAATACACTGGAACCTGAAATGAGGAACTTCGGATTTACGATATTCCTAGAATTGATGTCTTTGGCATTTTGGCGATGCGGGAACTGCGGGACCGAAGGAGAGGTGGTGGTCAGTCATGTGTGACGCACAACAGCTCAGCAACAGAGGGAGCAGTGCGCAGGTACTCACGCGCGTCTGGTGTGTGATATTATGTATTACAATTGGAAATTTTTCATACGGCCCGAACTCCTTACATTTGGATCCCCTGTATTTAAGATTAGTTTAGTAAGCAATTAAGTTGCAACTGATATTTAAGAGCTCACCACTTTCCTCTAGTTGTATTAATAGAATTTTACTAGTAATTAGTGAAATTTCAGTAATTTAGACCTGGAGAGTTAATTATTTTGGCAATTGTTTCATGGACGTCTTAACTTCAAACACAAGGCTTTTTATGAACGCATTTATAATAGGCGTAATACAACTTTTTTATTCTTGCATTAACTGAAGTAACTCTGAATGCACTTACACCGTACGCTTGTCGTAAGCTTAATCAGCAGAAGTGGGGATAAGCGAAGCTGAGGCTTAACCCTGGACCATGAGAGGGAATAGAGAGCAAGCGTACGGCTTTCTCCCTCTCATGCTCCAAGGCCTCAGTTACGCTTATCCCCACTCGTCGCCTGTGACTAGGGTACTACAATAGTCCAGTAAATATCACTCCTGTATGCATTATAATAGGGCCACTCAGTACCTTCTGTTTAAAAAGTCCTTAAAAGTCGCCCGATTTGAATATTAAGCTTACTTTTGCGAAATCTGGTGCAACAATTGTTTAAACATATTTTGTAAATAATGACGTTAGTATTGAAGGAAAAAATTTCTAAAATTATTTTTGTAAAGCTCATGAAAAAACAAAACGTTTATGTCGTGTCAAATTTGTCGTGCAACGAACCGTTTTTAACTTAAAGCGTTATAAAAAATTGAATTTGCCTTTAAATTGAAATATTTACGCACAGTTATCTCACTGCGTATCATACTGAAAAATTTCAACAAAGCAAAATTTGATTTTATGCAAGACCGGACGGTTTGCGTCCCAGTAAAAAAAAATTAATTCGGGAGCATGACTGTGAATTAACATGTTTAAATTTGCCCGAATTCTGCTTTCTGATTCGTTGAAACGAATTGGGCCTGAGCGAATTGAATGCGTGTCAATTCGCCTTAATTTGTAGTCGAGGTTATTTCGAAAAAAAAAATAAATAAAAATTGCATGCCTCGAGACTCGAACCAGCGATCTCAAGCTTATAAAGTCCAGAGGGCGACCACTGAGCTACTGAACTCATTGATATTTATTTACAACGGACACTTTATGCCCAGCGCGTTAGTTATAGCTTACGAATTCGATTGAATAGGCCAGTCTTTAACTGTATTCGCGCTGGCGAATTCTGGCGAATTGGGGCTTGACTTGAAACCTTGCGAATTGAAATGAATTGGAGGACACTGAAAATATATCGTGCTGACGCATTCAAATGAATTAGATCCCCTGAAAATTTTTCGCTGAATTCGGGCGAATAGGGTATTTGAAGACTTGATTACTTTTCACGAATTTACACGAATTCACCACCGTCTCCAGTTCGAGATTGTCGCAAAGCAAGATTCACGGGGGCTCCTGGCGAATTTTTCTCAATTCGTCCCAATTAGTTTCTTTTTACTGGGGTATCTTTCTCTCCGCGTTTGTGGGACGCGAAGTTCTCGTTTGTCGAACGGGGTATTTTGCCGGCCACGACCGTAAAAGTACACTTTCACGGAGTGCGCGCATGCGCTTTAGTCCAATCGGCGTCACTCTCCTGGCTCTTCCTTCTGACGCATGCGTTGTACATATGACAGATGTACGCAGACTGTAAAATACAGTTGTACAGAGCATGCCGGCCAAAAAAACGCAGCAACACGTAAGTCAGTTTGCACGAAAGTCCGAGTGCTTAGCTCAGTGTTTGGTCAACCGATAACAATTACTTTACGTGTCGCGATGGCAAGTGATAATCAAAATGCAGAGTTTATGCAGAGCACAGTCACCACCTCACGTTTCTATACTATGACCGGTATGAAGAAGTTATTTTTAATTTTAGTTATAGTTATTCGAAATTATTGTTTGCTGTATTTTTCCTTACGGGGGGACTTGCCCCCGAACCCCCACGGGTGCACCAATTAAATCTTCACACTCGATACACACTCGCATACGAAAACCATATCGGTTTTGCATAAAATATTGTGTGTCACTCCGCAGCAAGCCTTTGACGACCTCGCCCGCTGTCTGCAGTACTCGGCTATGCGTGCCTCGTACTGCAAACATCGGCCTCGGGCGTCAATGACGCGGTTTTCTGAGTCGTAACACAATATACTATTCATGCTATGTACTCTACATTGAAGATGGACATTTTTAGATCTCCCAAAGAAAACCCTGAAAATTGTTTTTTTTGTGGGAATTATGGAGATGAAGAGAAAAATAAAAAAGTGGCTTTTCTCAAAAACAACTTGACCGATTTTGTTGGATAAAACATATGTTGTAGACACTACTAAGGCTATGGCAAAAAAGATTGAAAATTTTTGAAAAAAATTACAGGTAAAAAAAAATTTTCATTGAACTTTTTGAAGGGGTCGAACAATGTGAAAAGATCAATATCGCCCATGCAACACTGCCTACATTTACGGTGTACTGCTCCCGACCACTGTTCAACTACTTCAAAAAATTCAACACCAATATAGTTATGAAGGATATTCTAAGGAATATATTTTCAGATTTCTTCAAGATTCGAAGGTGGTTGAAGAAGAAATTAATTGAACACAGGCACTTGAGGTTGTGGCGAATCCTTTATTTAGGAGCTCCGATGTGCGCGATACAAAAGTACGGAAACGAAAGTAGTGCGAACGAAGAACACACGTCCACACCCGCGATACGATGGCTATGCGGCGCTTGTTGGTATTACAAAAGCTTATTATCTCTAACACTCCCTCCCTTTTGTATCATACCACACACATTACAAAATACAATTTTAAGATTCTATTTTATAATATTCTTACAATTAGATTAAAATGTAGGTACAAAACATAGTAGTGTGCATAATCGTTTGATATATGATAGGATTCTGAAAGTTCAGTAAAATAATTTTAATGAGACTCGATAGGACTCACTGTGTTTCTATAAGATTCAATAAGAGGTTTTTGCTCATGATGAATGGGATTCTCTGCTATTGGCACAGAGCCCTCTTGAATCGTTCAATTTGATGGGATTATGCATCAGTGGGAAGTTATTAGGTGCGCGAATAAGTTCTCGCTGTTTGTCAATAGATGGCTCCAGCAGTAAGTGCGGGTCGATTTTGTCATATCCAAAACGCCATAAACCAAGCTTATATATACCCGGGTAAAAAAATTTTGGTATGGGATTGATCTAGGAAAACATCTGTGAAATCGTATGGGAGTGATCTCTCAGATAGTATAGTAAAAGTATGCCATTTGAGACGATCCCATACTTCATGTATATTTGAATGAAGTATAGTGGATGTATAGCTCAAATATTGGTAAAGTATAACAATGTATAGTTGAAGTATAGGGGAAGTATTTTTAAAGTATATCTGAGAAGTATAGCTGCAGTATAGATAATGTATAGCTGATGTTCAGTCAAAGTATAGCTGAAGTATATCTTTTAAGTATAGCTCAAGTATGTACTTCATGTCTAAAGTATAGAAAAAGTATGGCTACAGTAGGTACAGCCATATCGTTGCTGATGATAGATAATCAGATATCTGAAATACATGAAAATAGAAATCCAGAATCATGATTTTCATAATTTCAAAGGATATTGTTTAAAAATTCTAAAATAATTAAAATGCTATTAATATTATGTTTATAGGATTCAAAGATTCTGGATCTCTTACCAATATATATGACATAAGAGTCATATAAGTAGTCCGTTATGTATCCGTTGAATATTTTATATCCTCACGAACAATATTCAAAATATAGTTGACTTGCGAAATCAATTTCAATCGCGAACTTTTGAAATTTTTAGACGAGCTGTCATTCATGATACATTGTGTTTTATCACGTTGCTAGGATATCTTGAAGAACAAATGAGTACAATTCTATGTCCGATACTTCTGCCATACTTAAGTATAAATGAAGTATAATCTGTACTTCTGCTATACTTAAGTATAGATGAAGTATATCCTATACTTCAGCTATACTTAAGTATAGAAGAAGTATATCCCATACTTCAGCTATACTTTAGCTATACTTTAGATATACTTCAGCCATACATCAGCTATACTTTAGATATACTTTATCTATACTATTTCAATATACTTGAAGTATGGGATCGTCTCATTTACCATACATTTTTTATACTTTGGGAAGTCAATGATTGATCACTCCCATACTTATGATTTTTACTCGGGTATGGTAAACAAACCGTTGTGACACATTATTGACCTTTGTCTTTGACCTTTTTCTTCCATTCGAAGAAAACGGCAGCTGAGGCGCATCAAGAGCTCCAAAAAGTTTACGGAGATGCTGCTCTAAGTGAAACAACGCATAGAAGATGTTTGATGTTAAGATTTTTAATTTTTTTTTATTCATTTTGAAGAAAAAAGATTTTTATCTATTTTTTAAAGATGTTTATTCTTGCCAAACGCAAGAAGGGTTTGCTTTAGCATAAGGAGTTACCCGCCAAGCCATTTCCAAGCGGCTGCATGCGTTGGGAATGATTCGAAAACAAGGAACTTGGGTTCCTTATGATTTAAAGCCAAGACACGTTGAGCGTTGTTTTTTCGCCTGTAAGCAACTGCTTCAGCGGCAAAAAATGAAGCGTTTTCTTCATCGCATCGTAACGGGTGATGAAAAATGGATTCATGACAGCAACCCAAAGAGAAGAAAGTCATGGGGACTGCACGGTCATGCTTCTACGTCGTCGGTTTGGCCGAATATTTACGCTGCGAAGGTTATGCTGTGTATTTGGTGGGACCAGGTCGGTGTTATTTATTGTGAGCTGTTGAAACCGAACGAAACCATCGCTGGGGAACGGTATCGACTTTAGTTGATGCGATTGAGCAGAGGCACGAAAAAGTGATTCTACAGCTTGACAACGCTCGGCATCACGTTGCCAAACCCGTTAAAACCTACCTGGAAATGCTCAAATGGGAAATTCTACCCCACCCACCGTATTCCCCAGATATTTCGCCTTCCGATTATTACTTGTTCCGGTCGATTGCACATGGTCTGGTTGATCAGCAGTTCCGCTCATATGAAGACATCCAAAAATGGCTTGAATCGTGGATAGCCTCAAAAGATGAACGCTTTTACCTAACGTTATTCGAGCACTACCAGAAAGATGAGAAAAAGTTGTAGCTAACGTTGGGCAATACTTTGAATGATTCATTTTTCGCAATTTTTTTACGCTAAATGTGCATTTTCATACAGAAACAGCGATAACTTTGTTTGTTTCCTTAACCTCAAACTCTAAAGTCCAATTTGGTTTTACATAGATTCCTCTAATCATAGATTCTCTGATAATTTTATCATATATGTTAAATTCTTCATTTTCCAACATAACAATACAATACAATAAGTTTCCTACACCATCAATTCTGATGTTGGCAGATTCATTTTTGTTCGCACTTCTAATAGACTTATTATGATATGGTTTGAAATGAGGAAGAATCATTTTGGTATTTATAATATGATCAGTTGCCCCAGTCAGCAATAAATATCAAATCATTATTAGACTCAATTTTACCTGTTTCATATTCGTTCTTCTACGCAAGTTTCGCTCCTGGTTGAAACTTCTTTTTGCCTCGGAACACTCTTTTGGTAATTTTGCCTCTAATAATCCCATGCATTCCCCGTCTGTCTTGTTTTCCCTTTAATTCATCTATATTTATTTTAGACTCGTCTTGGGACTTTTAAAACTCCTTTGCTTTATGACGCACATATGATTGGCACTTGTAACACCATTTTAGGCCAGGTTCCAGGCTGCAAAATCCTTCCTTTGCCCAATGCCCCTTTCGATTGCATCTCTGGCACGTCGAGTTATGATGTTTTGATGACTTCTGTGAGAGACTTCCGTGAGAGTAGCTTCGCTACTTTCCGCCGAGTCTCCTGATTCTCTAACCTCCCTAGAGTCCTTTGTATCAACTCTCTTTTCCGCTTCAAGCTGCGTGAAAAAAGATTTTAGCTTATCTATATTCATTTCATTCAACGAAGTCTGCCTCCTTATGAGATCAGTACTTTTCAGTTCAGGGGCTTTAGGGGCTTGACGGCTTGATAAAAAGCCCCTCCTTTTTCTTGTTCTGTCAGGGGAATCACCCCCTCACTGGCCTCGTACTCTCTCAACAGTGAAGCAAATCTTTTAATAAAGTCTGGGTGGGAGGTTTTACGGGGCTCATTGACCACAGATCTTGAATAAGCGAACCTGAGGGGCTATGTCGCGAGGTGTGGCTACTCCTGGGAACTGATGGACTCTGGTCGGTGAGACTCAAACTAAGGAGCGGTCCTTCCAGGGGGTAATGGCAAAGCCTACTGGAATATTGAGAGCGCGAGTTCTCATGCTCTCAAGCTAAGATGTGATCGCCGTGTTGAGAGCTGAATGGTCCCAGGGTTAACAAATCCTTGGACATCCCGGCCTGCCCCCCTCAGAAGAGGTGGACAGGTAGGGGTCTCGAAGGAGGTGCCTGAACGGGGACTTTGGGACACCTGGTCGAATCCCATAGTATGTAGACCCGCCCTCTGCAAGCGGGGCTCTGTGGGGGTGTTTCTTATTTTCCTGGCTTTTCGTGGAACAGAAATGTTACCCGATAATTCAAAAAAATAAAACACAAGCGATGAGGGATCCGCTTCGGGTCCCTCTCCCAAACCACTGACAAAAGTGGAAGGCTCCGTAGGGGGCAACCCACCAGAGGCGGTGCGGAGTAGTGAAGATGGTGGAGCCCTTCCGGGTGACCCAACTGGGATCCGCAGGGTCCCAGAAGCGTCCGGAGATGCTCCGAACTAGCCCTTTAAATGCTTGAGACGGGAATCTCCATTACGCAGATTAATTTGCGCCTCAAAGGCGCCTCGGCGGTTCTAGCCAGACGCATGTCTGTGGTGCAGACAGGGATCGCCCTAATCCAAGAACCCTGGTTATACACGGAAAGGATTTATGGCCTGTCAGAATGTGGCTCCATATATAAGGGGCCACGCGAAAAAACGCCAAAGGCATGCATAGCCGTCAAGGGTATGGATGTGATCTTGGTGCCTAAATTCCGCTCCAGAGATCTCACCGTTATTAAGGTGAGACTCAGGGGCAGTAGCGGAGAAAGGCTAGAGGTATTTATTGCCTCGGCTTACTTTCCTGGCGATGCCGAGGGACCCCCGCCTCCCAGAGAGGTGGAGACTCTAATTCGGTATTGTCAAGAGAACAAGATTCCTCTGCTGTTGGGTTGTGATGCGAACTCCCGCCATACATTGTGGGGAAGCACAAACATCAATGACAGAGGGAGAGATTTAATTGAATACATAGCAGGCACAGAGCTGGAGATTCTGAATCGAGGTGATACTCCCACATTCCAGACTCAAAACAGGAGTGAAGTTCTCGATTTGACTCCAAGTTCAGGTGTACTGAGGAGCAGGGTAGCGGATTGGAGTCTCCGATGAGGAGTCTCTTTCGGACCACAAACACATCGTGTTCTGATTAACCCTAGGAAAACCGGTGGTTTCTAATATCAGAATCCCCAAAAATACACTTTGGGACTCATCTAAAGAGGAACTCGAAGGGGGGGGGGGGGCTTGCCGAATTCCCCACAAGCTATGGTAACCATTGATGAGTTGGAGCACGCCGCGGATTTTCTGCGAAAGTCTCTGACAACATCATATGAGAACAATTGCCCTACAAGCACAATCAAGTCTAGGAAGGGAGCAGAATGGTGGAACACCCACCTGGAGAGACCAGTGCGAATACAATAAAAATATAAGGAAGTATAAGCAGGAAGATTGGAGGGGCTTCTGCGAGGAATCGAAAAACATTCCGGAAACAGCAAAGCTCCACAAGATCCTAGCGAAATATCCGGAAGCTCGCCTTGGGCTAATAAGGCTCGATAATGGTGAGTTTACCGAAGATGAAGAAGCAACGCTGAATCACCTGATGGAAGTTTACTTCCCAGGTTTTCAGCGAATCCGAACCGACCAAGGGGAGGAAGGCCGGGGCCAGGGGGTGGAGAGGGCCGACTGGAGTTTCGCCGCTAAGCTCGCTGATTACAAAAAGGTGGAATGGGCCGTAGGGTCTTTTTACCCCTTCAAATCACCAGGGGCGGATGGCATCTATCCAGCGTTTTTACAAAAAGGCATGAATTTCGTCGTCCCTCTGACGAAATTATTTAGGGCAAGTATAGCCCTTAAACACGTGCTATCGGCATGGAAGGATGGCAGAGTGGCCTTCATACTCAAACCTGGGAGGAAGGGTTACACTGCTGCCAAAGATTCCCGACCAATCAGCCTAACATCTTTTATCCTGAAGACGCTAGAGAAGCTGGTCGAGAGATACATTAGGGATGAGGTGGTTTTGGCCTCCCCGCTCCATAGAGGGCAGCATGCTTTCCAGGCAGGCTGCTCGGTAGAAACTGCGCTTCATGCTGTTGTAGCAACATTTGAGCAGCAGTGGGAACAAAAAGGGTATGCTGCAGGTGTTTTTTCGAATATAGAGGGTGCCTCTAGCAATACTCCTCCAGAAGTCATCTGTCGAGAGGCTTTGAGATGCGGTGTGCCGGACCAGATAGTATGCTGGATAGGAAGCAAGCTAGGCCAAAGAAGACTCGAAACCAGATGGGGTCAAGGCCTAGTAAGGGGGATAGCTCCGCGGGGTTGCCCGCAAGGGGGTGTCCTGTCGCCCCTCCTGTAGTGCATTGTAGTGTACGGCCTCCTTCGGAGGCTAAATAAAGAAGGGTACTATACCCAAGGATATGCGAATCACTTTGTAATCCTAGTTGAGGGGGCTCATCTGGAAAATCTGATGAGTCTTATAAGGTCAGCGCTGCGCATCGTAGAGCTCTGGTACAATAACACAGGACTCTCGATAAATCCGGAAAAGACCAACCTGGTCATTTTCACGAGGAATTATAAAGTTCCGAAAGCTGACGCTCGTGTATTTTGTGGTGGGAAGCTGACGTTTTCACATTCAATTAAATATTTAGGAGTAATCCTAGATAGCAAGCTAAGCTGGGCAAAGCACCTAGAGACCCAATGCAGGAAATTGGTCATGACTTTTTGGATGTGCAGGAGAGACTTTGGGTTCACGTGGGGGCTAGGGCCTAAAATGCTTGCATGGCTCTACTCTGCTGTCTTAAAACCCAGGCTTCTACACGCGGTCGTGGTCTGATGGCCACGAGCGGAATTTAAAACGATGTAGGACAGGCTGCCAAAATTACAAACGCTAGCATTTAGGGGTTTGACTGGAGCAATGAGGACCACGTCCACAGCGGCGATAGGATTCATGCTCTGTGAGGAACCCCTACATGTTGCGATAACCGCCAGAGCGGCTCACGCAATGGGCCGCCTGGCAAGAGCAAATAGATGGACTCTGGGGACTAAACACATTAGACTCACGAGTGATATCAGCACACTGCCGATTCTACAGATGAGCCAAGATAAAATAACAAAACGCTTCAACTTCACCAAAGCTTTCCGCGTCTGTATCCCAAGCAGGGATCTGTGGAAAGAAAATGGTAACCCGCTTCTCCAGGGGGAAATCTGGTATACGGATGGCTCCAGGGGAGAGTGAGGGTCAGGAGCAGGACTTTATGACAGCTACTGTCTTTCAAGCGGAGGTCCTGGCCGTCCTTTGGTGTGCTGAAACACTCATAGAGGAAAACGTTGCTGGCAGACAGATCACGATGTGTTCGGACAGCCAAGCGACACTAACTGGAATAGGGAAACCAGACATAACATGAGAACTGGTTTGGGAATGCAAAAAGGCATTAAACCAACTTGCAGAAAGAAACAAAGTGGCTCTCATATGGGTCCCTGGTCACAGAGGGATCAAGGGCAACGAAAAGGCAGATCAGTTGGCAAAGTGCGGCGCAGCGAGCGAAATCGTAGGACCGGAACCGGTACTGGGAATAGCGTCTTGCAGTGTCGGGATGGCCATTAAAAACTGGATCCGAACAAAACACAGGAAATACTGGGAACGAACCAAGGGTTGCCGTCAGGCGAAATCCATCCTGGAGTATACCTATAGGATGGACAGAGCCAGGGAAATCCTGAGTTTCCCCAAGAAAGACATAAGGATAGTGGTACGGACCCTGACAGGGCCCGGCATTAGCTAGGCTCAGGCAACGGACCCTCAGGGTCCATTTTTTGGAAACAGAGGAAATCGAAACGCGATCAGCGGTCGACATACCGGACTTCGTCAAGAGGTCTGGGGTTGACTGCTGAGAGTTAATAAGTAAGGGTGTGGCACAATAGGCTTCATAGCTTGTTCGCCAGGGGAGTTCTTCCTGGGTTTCCCGTCCATATTAAAACTAACTAACTAGACTCAATTTTACCTGTTTCATATTCGTTCTTGTACGCAAGTTTCGCTCCTGGTTGAAACTTCTTTTTGCCTCGGAATACTCTTTTCGTAATTTTGCCTCTAATAACCCCATGCATTCCCCCACTGTCTTGTTTTCCCTTTGATTCATCTATATTTATTTTAGACTCACCTTGAGACTTTTAACACTCCTTTGCTTCATGACGCACATATGATTGGCACCTGTAACACCATTTTAAGGCAGGTTCCAGGTTGCACAATCGTGGCACGTCGAGTTATGATGTTTTGATGACTTCTGTGAGAGACTTCCGTGAGAGTAGCTCGGCTACTTTCGGCCGACTCTCCTGATTCTCTAACCTCCATAGAGTCCTTTGTATCGGCTCTCTTTTCCGCTTCAAGCTGCGTGAAACACGATTTTAGCTTATCTATATTAATTTCATTCAACGAAGTCTGCCTCCTTATGAGATCAGCACTTCTCAGTTCAGGGGCTTTAGGGGATGCGGCTTGATAAAAAGCCCCTCCTTTTTTCTTTTTCTGTCAGGGGAATCGCCCCCTCACTGGCCCCGTACTCTCTCAACAATGAATCAAATCTTTTAATAAAGTCTCCAATCAACTCATTCTTACCTTGCTTCATTTGGTAGAGCTTAGTTCGAACTGAGCTGTCATTACACCTTTTCGTTTTTGAATCGACATTTCAGTTACCCCTGATGGACCCTGAAAATTCGAATCAATTTGGTCTAGAAGATCATTTGTCATTAATTCAGATTCTAGAGAATCGTACCAGAGCTCAAAATCGGTCTTCGCTCCAAACGTGTAATCCCTTTTCACATGGAATCTTATCATACCAAACTCACCCGGACTAGCAAACTCCAAACACCGATTCCAACCCTGACTCTGACTTGAACTACTTGGGTTTTGACTCAAGTCTTGATATTGATTCAAAATTTGACTCAGACTCGAAACTTGATTCAAATTTTGATTCTGACTCAAATCTAGATTCAAACCTTGACTGCTATTCAACTGATCCGATGAGATACGGGCTTCTTTTGAAAGGGGTTGTTCAAGTTCCTCCGACAGCGATATTTTTTCAGAAATCGCAGAATTCCCTGCGATAGGATTCTTTGACTGTGGTTTATTGACTATGATTCGAGAAGCTGGATTCTGCTGTAATGGCATTGGGGGCCGCAATGGGGTTAGGGCTTACCATGGCTGCTTGTAGCCGAATATGGTTGGCAGCGAGGTTCATCTGAGCAATTCTTAACGATGTGGCGAATAAATCAAGTACAGCGTTCATCATTTCGCTTGACTTGTCAAAAATTAAACCCGTCTGGCTCACCGCTTTCTTCACATCATCTCTAAGCTGTGCCAGGAGATCTTCATTCTCTGGAATCTGAGTCAAAGTGTCTTGCTGGCGAATTTCTTGATGCTCAGACGGGGCAACGACTTGGACGTTGGAATTCGATTGCGTGGAGTCTTCAAAATTTATCTCCGACAACTTGTTAGCTGTAAAAGTGATTATTTTATAACATCTGAGATTTATAGGATTCTGAGGAACAAAGGGCGATCTTAGATTCTTATGTTTATGGCACCATGGAATCTAAGAAAAGAGTCAGTGGGAAACTTTTAATTGAGTGCCAGTAATATACTTACTCTCCAAATTTACGGTTAGGTCTATTTGTTCAGACTCTTGACTCCTGGGAACGATATTTTCTGAATCATAAATCGCCTCCAGTACTCCCTTTTGAACATCATCCATCGTCTCCTGGACTGCAGGAGTCTCTTTGGAATCTGATCCGGTCGACAGAGTGCCCTTATCTGACATCTGTTTCGGCTTTTAACGGAATACAATTAGACTCATGCATAAAAAAATATCTTTTAGTTCCATTCAACATAAACGACCCCAGAAGTTATTCTAGAATCAGAGTCTAATTTTACTTGTATACCTAAGATCATCAACATCCCCAGCACTACTATTCGCTTACAAAGATTTAAAATATAGGTTTTTTAAGTAAAAATGTTCAATCAGACTTTTCCAAAAAGAAAAGCCCTGAGTTGAACCATGAATCAGAATCTAAAGATAAACTAGAACGTCTAATACTGTCTTTTTTTTGTCCGAAAATTTTGATTGAATAAGATTTTGACATGTTTTGAATCCTTCATATTCAAGGAAAATTTTGTTTAATCAGATTCTAAATTAATTTTAGTTCAATAAGATTCGAAATTGTGGTTCCACATGAAATTTCCTACTTTTCCAGTTTTTTCCCTGGAAAATTTCACAGAACCTATTTGCCAGCCTGAGTCTCTTTTATCGACACATTTGATATAGCAGATTCAAAACCTGTCATTTTAATAATGTACCAATATGTCGGATTCTGACATTTTGCCTATTAGGAATCTAATTTTTATTTACAGTAAATGTTCTTCACACATTGCAAATACATAATTTAATTAGAGTCATTCTAGGAGGACAAATCCAAATTAATTAAAAATCATGCACCAGCTAACAATAATCTAACGTAATCCAACTCGATTCGACGTCTATCGCCATTTTAGATTCTTACAAAATTCGAGATTTTGAGGTTGCGACGAGACCCAAGTCGCCGCCATTTTGCCCTCACGCACCAAATTTCCGAGCTTGAACACGCCCGAGAGAGTAGAATCCGCGCGTTATCATCACAGAGGCAATCCCCCCCCCCCCTGGAAGAAATTCGGTCGAAAACAAATATGCGCCTTTGTATCGAGCAATTTCCCGGGTAACGCTGAGAATGAAACCAAAATTTACTCCGGTTTCCAGTTCTCCCTCTCAAATGGAGAGTCCCCACAATAGCTCGACGCTCCCAAGAGAAAAATCTCCACGAATCAGAATCTAAAGAAATGGATAAGAAACTCAGAATTCACAACAGTGTTATACTTGCCTCAATCCTTCCTTGGAAAACAAGCTGGGACAATAACCTTTCGGATTTCTTTACGATTCGAAGGTGGTTGAAGGAAAAATTAATTGAACACAAGCACTTGAGATTGTAGCGAATCCTTCATTTAGGAGCTCCGATGTGCACGATATAAAGGTGCGGAAACGAGAGTGGTGCGATAACTCGCGATAAGAGCGCCATGCGGCGCTTGTTGTTATTACAAAAGCTTAATATCTCTAACAAATATTCATGTAGAATATGGGCGTGGTCACTTCAGAACATTACCTAAAAAAAAATTTTGAAAAGTTCGAAATTTTTTTTTACCTGTAATTTTTGTCAAAAATTATTTTTTTGAATAGCCTCATAATTTATGGAGGGGGAAAGCAAAATAAATAAAAAATTCTCAAAAACGGCTCGACCGATTTTGATGAACAAAATATATGTTATAGGCAATAATGTAGCCATTTGAAAAAAATGATTAATTTTTTACAAAAATTACAGGTTGAAAATGTTTTGACATTTTCACATTTTTTTAAGTTTATCTTCTAAAGTGACCACACCTATATTTTACATAAATATTCTTTAGAATATCTTTTATACCAAGTATTTTAGATGAATTTTTTGAAAAGTTGGAACAGTGGCCGGGAGCAGTGGCGTAGCCAAGGGAGGGGTTTTGGGTGTCGAACCCCCCCCCCCCC
>CAKNXH010059156.1:17884-48818 GCA_932178445.1 Andricus quercusramuli
TTTGAAAATTTAATTATTCTATTTCTGATTGGAAATGTATCCTTTGTAATTAAAAAATTTAATTATTTAGTAGAGAATTTATGTATTTCATTGAAAATTCGTATTTCTTGGTACAGAATTCATCTTGTTTAAAGAACCGTTCTTTTTTGTTTGAAAATTAATTTTTTCATTTGAAAATTCAACTATTCTATTTCTGTTTGAAAACACTTTTTTTTTAGTTGAAAATTGAACTATTTGTTTGAAAATTCATTTATTTTGTTGAAAATTCGTATTTTGGTAGAAAATCAAGCTTCTTTGTTGAAAATGCATCTTTGTAAATTAAAAATTCAACAATTTGGTAGACAATCATTGGAAAATCATATTTTCTGGTTGAAAAATTGTTTTGTAGATAATTCGTCTTTGGATTCAGAGTTCAACAATTTGGTTGAAAATTCATGTATTTTAGCTTAAAATTGAACTATTATGGAAAAAAATTATTGTTTCGTTAAAAATTAATATTTTTTATTAAAAATTTGTTTGTCGAAAATTGTTCCTTTGGTTAATGATTCAAATATTTTGTTAAAAATTCGTCGGTCTTGTTTGGATTTAACTTGTTGAAAATTCAATTTTTCAGTGGAAAATTAATTGTTTGAACTGAAAATTTAACGAAAATTTAATTTTTGGTTAAGAACTTTTTGTTGTTGAAAATTAAACTCTCTGTTTGAAAATTCATGTAATTTTTTCAAACTTTTTTTTTACAAATTAATTTGTTTATTGTAAAATATAACTATTTGATTCCAGGTTGAAAATCTATACTTTAGAATTTGAAAATTCATCTTTTTGGTTGAAAATTGAACTGTTTTGTTGAATTTTTTTTGTTTATCAATTAATTCTTCATTTGAAAATTAACCTATTCCATTTCTGATTGGAATTTGTATCATTTTTAATTTAAAAATTCAATTATTTGGTAGAAAATTAATGTTTTTTGTTGGAAATTCATAATTTATTTGAGGATTCAACTAGTTATATAAAACTTCATAGTATTTTGTCAAATTGAACTTTATGAAAAATCTTTTTTCTTGTAGAAAAATCATTGTTTAAACTAAAAAATAAAAAGATTCCATTTCTTGCTGAAAACTTATATTTTTGAGCTGAAAATTCGAACTGTTTTGTAAAAATTCATCTTTTTGGTTGAAAATTCATCTTTTTTGGTGATAAATTCTACTACACGACGAAATTTAAACTATTTTGTAAGAAATCATTTTTTTCGTCCAGACTTCCCTTTTTGGTTGAAAATTGAACAATTTTGTTGATTTTTTTTTATAAATGAAGAATTCATTTGAAAATTTAACTATTCCATTTCTGATTCAAATTTGTATCATTTATAATTAAAAAATTCAATTATTTGGTAGAAAATTGATTTATTTCGTAGAGAATTCGTCTTTTGAGTAAAAAATTATTCTTCTTTGTTGAAAATTCATCATTTATTTGAGGATTCAACTATTTTTATGAAAATTCGTCGTTTTTGTTGAATTCAACTTGTTGAAAAATGTTTTTTTTTCGCAGAAAAATAATTTTTTAAACTGAAGAATTCAAAGATTCCATTTTTCGCTGAGAACTTTTTTTTTTGAGTTGAAAATTGAACTGTTTTGTATAAAATTTGTCCTTTTGGATTGAAATTTCATTTTCCATGCTAGATAAATCATCTTTCTTGGTTGAAAATTTAAATATTTGGTTGTATTTTAACATTTTTGTTGGAAATTCATATTTTTGGCTGAAAAATCCAACTGTTTTGTTAAAATTTATATATTTTGATGATAAATTCTACTGAATGATAAAAGTTGAACTATTTCATTAGAAATTAATTTTTCCGTCCAGATTTAGCTTTTTGGTTGAAAATTGAACTGTTTTGTTAAAGAAAAATTTTATAAATGAATTCTTCATTTGAAAATTTAATTATTCTATTTCTGATTGAAATTTGTGTCATTTATAATTTAAAAATGCAAATATTTGGTAGAAAATTAATTTATTTCGTAGAGAATTCGTCTTTTGGGTAAAAAATTATTCTTCTAAAAAACATGATAAAAGTTGAACTATTTTATTAGAAATTAATTTTTTCGTCCAGATTTACCTTTTTGGTCGAAAATTGAACTATTTTGTTAAAAAAAATTGGTTATAAATGATTTATTCATTTGAAAATTTAACTATTCGATTTCTGATTCAAATTTATATCATTTATAATTTAAAAATTCAATTATTTGATAGAAAATTAATGTATTTCGTTAAAAATTCGTCTTTTTGGGTAAAAAATTAATCTTCTTTGTTGAAAATTCATCATTTATTTGAGGATTCAACTATTTTGTTAAAAATTCGTCGTTTTTGTTTGAATTCCAATTCTTGAAAAAAAAATGTTTTTCAATAATTATTTAAACTCCATGATGAAAGTTGAACTACTTTGTTAGAAATTAATTTTATCATCCAGATTTACCTTTTGGGTTGAAAATTGAACTATTTGGTTAAAAATTTTTTTATAAATAAATTCTTTATTTGACAATTTAACTATTCGATTTTTAATTGAAATTTGTATAATTTATAATTAAAAAATTCAATTATTTGGTAGAAAATTAATGTATTTCGTTGAAAATTCGTCTTGTGGGTAAAAAATTAATCTTCTTTGTTGAAAATTCATCATTTATTTGAGGATTCAACTATTGTTATAAAAATTCGTCGTTTTTGTTAAATTCAACTTGTTGAAAAATCGTTTTTTTTGTAGAAAAATAATTTCTTAAACTGAAAAATTCAAAGATTCCATTTTTTGCTGAAAACTTATTTTTCTGAGTTGAAAATTGAACTGTTTTTTATAAAATTTGGGGGGGGGGGGCCCAAAAAATAGTAAAAAATTGGTAACGTAGTTTATGGACGGCTCTAAGATGTACTTACAAAAAAAATTTTTTTTAATAATTGCAATCCTTTTTTTACAACAGAAGCAAGAAGCTAGATTAGAATCGTCTAATCCAGAAAGTGACCAATCCGCTTTCACTTCAGAATCAAATTCGACTATATCTGAGATTAGTGAAAAATCAGAGGAAAAAAATGATATAGAAAAAATGGAAAGTGTTGGATATCCTCATCCCATTCCTGAATTAAATTATTTATCGGTTCGTTCTGAAACTGGTATAGAAGTAAGTAAAAGTAACAATTATATAAATTTAGTATTGATGATTTCAAAACTTGAATAAAAGAAATTTTTATAATAATTGTTGAAAAATTGATATCGAGACCTTCAACTGTATTTTTTATTTATTTTTTTTTTTTATAAATTGTCATTTTTTGAACGGTTCTGCCATCTGTCAGTCCTCCGACGAGGATAAATTTTCTCTGTTGATACATTCTCTTTCCTCGATAAATGAGATTTCATAAATTTTTATTAATTTTTTGGAATGATTTTAAAATATTCTTTTTTGCAAGTTAACTATGAAAGGAAGACTGGCGGTGTGTTTAATTAAAACTTTGAATTTTTTTAGTTATAATCATCAATTGTTAAATACTTTAAATTTGATTATTAATAATTATTTGATAATTTAATTAATTAATTATTCATTAATTTAAAAAAATACTTTCAAATTTGACTTATCAGTTCATGCCCAGATTTTTCACGCTGCCCTGATTTTTTGATTTTTGTGTTATGTCCTGATTTTTCACGTCCCGAAACGGAAATTAAATTCGTTTTGCAAAAATTGACATGTGTGGAATTTTATTATTATTTAAAAAGAAAGTACAGAATTATTCAAATAAAAATGCGGGCCTAAAAAATGATATTCGTATAATTTATCAATTTAGGGTACAAACGTACTATTTTATTTATTTTTTTCAAAACTGAACAATTAAAAAAATAAAACAGTCAATCTTTTTGGTCGAATATTAACTTTTTTTGTTAAAAAGTTATATTTTTGGTTAAAAATTTATCATTTTTTGTACGAAATTCATGTAATTTGTTGAAAATTAATTTCTTTCTTTAAAAATTCAACTATTTTGTTCAAAATTAGTTATTTTAGTTAAAACTAATTTTTTAACTTAAAACATAACTATTCATTATTTGGTGAAAACTTTATTTTTTTCCGTTGAAATTTCATGTATTTTGTTAAAAATTCGCCTTTTTATGCAAAAAATTATTCTTTATGGTTGAAAATTCGTCTTTTTGGTTTAAAAATTCATCTGTTGTAGAAATTTCATTTTTGACTAAAACCCCAACTGCTTTGTCGGAAAATAATCTTTCTGGCCGAGGATTTTTAACTATTTTGTTAAAAAATTTCCTCTTCTTTGGTTAAATTCAACTCTTTTTGGTTTAAAATTAAAATATTTTTCATTTGAAATATCAACTATTACATTTTTCGTTGAAAATTCAACTACTCAGTTGAAAAAAAAATTCTTTCTTAAAAATTAACTTTGTTTATTTATAATTCATCATTTTCATTCGAACAACTTTTTTTGTTGTTAAAAATTCAACTATTTGGCTAAAAAATCTCTCTCAATTGGTCGAAAATTAATTCCTTAACTAAAAATTTACTAACTAAAATTAACTAAAATTTTATTTATTTAGTTGAAAAAAAAATTCTTTCTTAAAAATTAACTTTGTTTATTTATAATTCATCATTTTCATTCGAATAACTTTTTTTGTTGTTAAAAATTCAACTATTTGGTTAAAAAATCTCTCTCAATTGGTCGAAAATTAATTTCTCAACTAAAAATTTACCTATTCTATTTTTGTTTGAAAATTTATGTTTTTTAGATTATGATTCATCATTTTAGTTCAAAAAACTATTTCTTTTTGAAAATTCAACTTTTTTTTTAATCTGTCTTTTTTTGTTAGAAAATTAATCTTTATGGTTGAAAATTCATCTTTTGAGTAAAAAATTCAACTATTTGATTTAGAATTGATTTTTTTTTATTGAATTTGTTCTTCATTGTATTTAAAAATCAAGTTTTTAGATTAAAAATTCAACTATTTTGTTGCAAATTCTTTTTTTTATTGAAAATTTATTTTTTCAACTGCAAACTCAACTTTTCCGTGTTTGATTGAAAATGTATTTTCTATAGTTTAAAATTCAACTATTTGTTTGAAAATTCATGAATTTTGTTACAGAATTGTCTTTTGTGGTAGAATATTAATCTTTATGACAATTTATTATATATTTATTTATTATAATATTTAATTTTTGACAATTTATTCCTGTGGTTAAAAATTTAACTATTTTTTTGAAAATTCATTTTATTTTTTGTGAAAAATTATTTTTTTCATTGAAAAATCCTGTATTTTGTTGAATATTCGTCTTTTTGTAGAAAATTATTCTTTGTGGTTGAAAATTCAACAATCGGATTGAAAATTCATGCATTTTATAGTAGAATATTAATCTTCTTGGAGAAAAATTATTTTTTTTTATTGCTAATTTACTTCTTTGCTTCAAATTTGAACTATTTTGTAGGAAATTTTTTTTTATGGTTAAAAATTAATTTTTTAACTGTAAATACAACTATTCCATTTTGGGTTGAAAATTAGTTTTTTCTATTAAAAGATTCCTCATTTTGGTTTGAAAATTCATTTCTTTAGTTAAAAATATAACTATTTTGTTAACAATTCTTGCATTTTATTTAAAATTAAGCTTGTTTGTCAGAAAATTATCTGACTTGTTGAACAACATTTTTTTTCGTCGAACATTAATTTCTTTGTTTGAAAATTTGCTGGGTCAAAAATCTGTATTTCTTCATTGAAAATTGAATCATTTTCTTGAAAAATTGTTTTTGATTGTTTGAAAATTAATTTTTTATCTAAAAATTTAAACTGTTCTATTTATGGTTAAAAATTCATCTTTCTGGTCGAAAATTCAACTATTTTGTTCAAAATGAGTTTGTTTTATTGAAGATTCTTCATTATAGTAGAAAATTCATTTTTTTAGTTAAATTTGAACTATTTTATTAGAAATTCTTTTTTTTTTGTTGTTGAAAATTTATTTTTCAAATGCAAATTTAACTACTTTGTGTGTAATTGAAAATTTAACAATGTGGTTGAAAATTCATGCATTTTGTTGAAAATTAGTCATTTGTGGCAGAATATTAATCTTGATGGTGAAAAATTCGTCTTTTTTGTTAAAAATTTATTTCTTTGATTGAAAATTGAACTATTCTGTAGAACTTTTTCTTAGGGTTAAAAATTGATTTTTTAACTGTAAATATAACTATTCCATTTTGGGTTGAAATTAATTTTTTTCAACTGTAAATATAACTATTGCATTTTGAGTTGAAAATTCCTTTTTCTGAGTGAAGATTCCTCTTTTTGGTTGAAAATTCATTTCATTAGTTAAAAATGTAACTATTTTGTTAAAAGTTCCTGTATTTTATTTTTAATTTAGCTTTTTTGTTAGAAAATTATCTTTTTTTTTTTAATTTTTCGTTGAAGATTTATTTCTTTGGTTGAAAATTTGCTGAGTCAAAAATCTTTTTTTCTTCATTGAAAATTGAATGATTTTCTTGAAAAATCGTTTTCGATTGGTTGAAAATTAATTTTTCATCTAAAAATTTGAACTGTTCTATTTATGGTTAAAAATTCATCTTTTTGGTCGAAAATTCAACTATTTTGTTCAAAATGAATTTCTTTTTATTGAAGATTCATGATTATAGTTGAAAATTCATTTTTCAGTTAAATTCGAACTATTTCACTAAAAATTCTTCTTTTTTTTTGTTGAAAATTCATGCATTTTGTTGAAAATTAGTCTTTTGTGGTAGAATATTAATCTTCATGGTTGAAAAATCATCGTTTTGTTTGACAATTTATTTCTTGGGTTGAAAATTTAACTATTTTTTTGAAAATTCGTTTTCTTTTTGGTTCACAATTTATTTCTCTGGTTGAAAATTCAAATATTTTGTAGAAAATTTATTTTTTTATAATTAACGATTAATTTTCTTATAACTGTAAATATAACTATTACATTTTTCATTGAAAATTCATCTTTTCTAGTTCAACATTCATGCATTTTGTTGAAAATTCGTCTTTTTTGGCAGGAAATTAAACTTCTTGTTTGAAACATCATTTTTTTTTGGTTGAAGATTCTATATTTTAATTGAAAATTCATTTCTTTGGTTAAAAATGTAACAATTTTGTTGAAAATTCCTCTTTTTTGTAGAAAATTAATCTTATTGGTTGAAAATGTATCTCTTTCGTTAAACATTAATTTCTTTTGAAAAAAATTTTCATTGAATTAGGGGTAAGAGAAAATAGGGGTTGAAAGGGGTGAAAAGTGACATCTGATTTTCCGATAAATCCATGTGGTCACCCTAATCAAACAAATTTAATTTTATCATTTTTCAATACTGAAAAAAACAAATATGATAATAATTTTCTAATAAGAACTTGGCTTGCTAATTGAAATATTTTTATTTTAAACATTTTTTTTTCAAAATATTGATTCTAAGTTAGCACGAGAGAGTTTTTTTCAACCTCCCTAAAAAAAATAGACATCGCTTTTTTTACGAAATAAGATTTTTTGAAAATGATTTATTTTTGACTGATTTTTTCTTGATTTCCAGAATCCGAATGATGAGCCAGCCATTCTTTATTGCTGTTTGGTCGATTGTTACAATTACGTAAAAATAGCGCATGGTACCCTAAAACCTAAACACGAATTTCAAGTGATTCACGTGATGTGAAATAATCTCTGAAAGAAAATCCAAAAACCCGTACTGGTCAGAATTTTTTGACAATTTTTATAAGGAGTTATATTAATTATAAATTATAATAATTATAAAAATGTACAAAAAAATTGCAATATAATGAAGGGTTAGATATTTCTACTAAATGAAGACACGGACATGTAAAATAGAAACGAGGTTTATTACGAACGTAGTGATTCAACAAAATGTCGGAACAGACTGAGGAGCTCGCAGCTCTGCGCGGGCTCGTGAGCTTCTACTAGCGACCTCTATGGTATTAAGTTTATTTTTGCTACTACAATTCGGCCCTTCCTGACCACGATCCGTCTCGGATCCGCTTTACAATCAAACTTTGAGCATAACTTATAATTAATCCTCAGATTCTCCTTGGTTGTTATCGGCCTCAACCCAAGACATATTTTTCTTTACTTATCAAACTCCTTTGTAGGGCTTTTGAGTATTTTGAAACCCTAGAATATCAGCTAATATACATCTATTATAACACAAATCTTTGATAATAGCATACGGCCCTTTAAACCTTGGGATGATTTTCTGAGAAAAGCCGGGAGTACAAATAAAGTTGCGAATCATGACGGTTTACTCTCTCAACCTGACCGTTCGCTTCAGGAGAGCCTGTCACTATAAGTACATGCTTTATATGATTTCTGGACATAAAATCAGTGAATTCAGAAGATGTAAGGGGCATTATTTCTCAACTGCCCCAACTTTAAAAGTCATGTTCTTTGATTTTCTTTAAATTCGGGGCATATGTTCACCTACCCAATAGTACTTAATCGACAAATTTATAGACCACAAAAACCCCCCCTCTCCAAGTGATGGGGGTGACATTTTCAACCCCAACGCCTGCACGGGTATTTTCAAAAGCTTGTAACTTCCTTTCTATTTTAGCGATTTAAAATTTTTATTAGGGTTTTCGAAAGGTTATTTCTTACTCTTTTCTTCTATTTTATTAACGAAAAAAACTAAACAAAATTTAAGCATTTTTTTAACAATTCAATTGTTTATTTAACTTTTTTAGCAATTTGGGGTATTTTTATTTTCTTTTAAATAGTCTTAAAAGGAAGCTTGACCTTTTGGCTTCAAAAAAGGTCCTGAGCGAAAAAATGGTCCAGTGAATAGTTTCCGAGATATAGGCCCCGATGTGAAGGCAGTCGTAATGCTCGTGCTCAGACGCAATCCTTTAGTAGTCCACATACTAGTTTTCAAGTCTAACATTCTTTCAACGCATTCATGTTCATTCAGAATGACATTAAATCAGCTAATAAACTTTTTAGAATGTTTGTCGGCGGTTCAGAGTAAGTTTATATTATTTATTATTTGTTATGAACAAATAAAAAATGCAAACTACTCTTTTCAGAAGTAATGTTGATTTTTGTCAGTATGAATGATTCCTTACTATTACAGTTCGTCAGTTCACGATATTAATTAATTTGTTATACACAGTCGTCCAAAAATTTCATTTTATGAACGAATTTTTTTCTGAATATGTGCCTAGAAACTCTTATAACGCGTAGACTCGGCCTTGATTTTGTAAATTTAGGTGAATTTCTATTAATAACTTGTTTTCCAATTTTTTAACTTATTCTGAAGCCAAAACTCTGGAGAAAGAATTTTTATTCTTTTTTCGTTGTTCTGGCTACTCTTTATTGCTGATTTACATCAAGGTGAAAATTCCACAATGGCTTAATGATCTATTTTTCATGAATCTGGTACCATAGCTAAACGTTAAGATATTGAGCGGTTGGATGTAATGACAGCCTACTTCTATTTTCAGAAGTCACTTGTTTTTCATTTGTTCTTCATGAAGTTATGTACAAAAAACAAGTGAAAAACAAGTGACTTCAAAAAATACAAGTAGGCTGTTATTGCGCGCAATCGCTCAATTATGTTTCGACTTCACTCAGAAAAAAAGTTGTCAAGAAAGAAAAGTATCGTCCTCTTGCCTGTATTGTTTTGAACCAACTGAACATCTCCTTTATACAAACAGACTTATTTGGCTGCAAGATTAGGTGAAGTTTGTCGCAAATGGATAGTGTTTGCTGCAAAAAGATTCTTTTTGAGACAAATGAAAATCTTCTCAACCTTCAATTATATGAGAGGAAAATTCATTTGTTTCAAAACGCATTCTTTTGACCCAAAAGGATATTCCTCTGAGTCTTATTCAAGTATCTACATGGTATTTCGGTATTACTGTTGCAACGCACGGTCTTTCGTTCTTTTGGACTTTATCTTGTTTGGAAATATATCATTTAAAATAAAAGATTACAAATAAAATTCATGATTAATAATGTCAACGAAAATAACTTGGGGTCATTTTTGTGCCAATCCTTTTGGCAAGGAAAAGCATTGGAAAACACCAGACTTAAGATGTTTGTCGGTAAGTCAGAGGTTAAAATTTCCCCAATTGCCGAGCAACGCTAAAATTTGCCAGCCTTGTAGAAAAGAATTTAAGAAATTGAGTTCACAAGTGCCTCCAAATGAATCCAGCATGGAAGAAGTTGTTTATGGCAGTGAGGTCGATGACAACTGTATAGAAAAAGAAATCAGCGATGATCCAGATTTTCTATTTGTTCCGATAGAACATAGTGGTTGTAGAGATCAAAATCACAAAGCAGGTCTAGAAACTCTTCAACAAATTATACAAAAATTTAAGGTGAGTACTGATGGTGACGAAAAAATAACATTACTCACACTTGCTCCTAAATCATGGAGTCGTAGAAAGGTAATGGAAGAATTTGGTGCAACGAAACGTCAAGCCCGGAAAGCTGACCAATTATTTCAAAAACATGGAATGCTGGCTTTGCCTGGACTCAAGCCAGGAAGAAAACTGCCACCAGGAATTGAAGTAGTAGTGATTAGTTTTTATGAAGATGACGAGAACAGTCGATTAATGCCGGGGAAGAAGGATTTTGTATCCATAAAAAAGGAAGACGGTACTCGCGAGCATGTGCAAAAACGACTTATCTTGGGCAACCTGTCAGAGTTATACGACCGTTTCAAAATAGAGAATGAGGAAATAAAAATTGGGTTCTCAAAATTTGCACAACTTAGGCCTCGACATTGCGTTCTAGCCGGAGGAAATGGTACCCACACAGTTTGTGTGTGTGTTTATCACGAAAATGTGCATCTCATGTTAGATGCAATTGATATAAAGCATCTGACTGAAGGCTCAGATAGAAAACTTATTGATTATCACGACTGTTTAAAATTAATGATGTGCACTAATCCAAGTCCTGCATGTCATTTCAGCGAATGCGAAAATTGTCCTGGCATTGATATCCTGAAGGAACATCTGACTGAACTTCTGGATGAGAACTGCGTCATTGAGTTAAAATATCAAATTTGGCAACAAACAGATAGGAGCAATCTGGTAACTGAAGTAGCTGAGACCGATATCTTCATAGAACAACTCTGCGAAAAACTTGTAAACTTAAAATCTCATGAGTTTTATGCGAAGATGCAAGCATCGTTCATCAAAAATCTCAAAATAACTCTATTGGTTGGAGTTTTCTTAATCATGTTTGATTTCGCGGAAAATTATGCTTACGTTTTTCAAAATGCTATCCAGTCTTCTCACTGGAATAAGAATCAGGCATCCATTTTCACAGTAGTTATCTACTACAAAGAGGAAAATGAATTAAAACATGTGAGCATGGCGATCATTTCCGATAAATTACACCATGACACGGTTGCTGTTTATCTCTGTCAAAAATTAATTATTGAATATCTTAAGAAGCATTTTCAACTTGTAAAGATTCATTACGTCACAGATGGAGCACCACAGCATTTTAAAAATAAATATAACTTCGCCAACCTTCTGTGCCACAAAAAAGACTTTGAAATTCCAGCAGACTGGACTTTCCATCCAACTGCGCAAGGAAAAGGACCATGCGATGGAATCGGAGGAAATTTAAAGCGACTTGCATCAAGAGCCAGCTTGCAGCGTCCAGCAGATAAGCAGATTCTAAGTGCTCATGATTTATATAAATGGGCCAGAGAAAATTTAAAGGAAACAGTTGTACTCTTCAGTTCTAAGGATGATCATTCAGCAATGACAGTGGAATTAGCAGATCGATTCAGTAAGTCTGTCACAATACCTGGTACTCTCAAGTACCATGCTTTCACCCCTAATGATAAGGGACAGCTGAACCTTAAACGATTTTCCTATGAAGAGAAGAGTGACATTTTTCCTAAACCTAAACGTACCTTGAATAGGGAGAGTACTTCAAAAGGAAAGAAAAGCAGTAAGAAAAATGGTGAGAAGAAAAGGCGAACCAATTAAAAAGCACTGTGTGGTGAGAGGCAAGAGGATTCATGAAAATTAAACACCCCGAATAGTGAGAGGCGAGGGGACTCACTTAAATTAAGCACCCCGAAGGAGTCTAAAATCGCACTGCCACCTCCACGTGGTAGACTCTGGAAACTATGATTTTACAGATCGTAGGCTGACGACAGGCGTTAATTAATGATTTTTCTGTAGTTGATTCATTTGAAAAAGCACTGTTTATATGTTAACAACGGTTGAATTGTGCACTTATTCATGGAATATTCATTAATAATCAATAATTATCGTAAACTGACGAACTGTAATAGTAAGGAATCATTCATACTGAGAAAAATCAACATCTCTTCTGAAAAGGGTAGTTTGCATTTTTTATTTGTTTATAACAAATAATAAATAATATAAACTTACTCTGAACCGCCGACAAACATTCTAAAATGTTTATTAGCTGATTTAATGTCATTCTGAATGAACATGAATGCGTTGAAAGAATGTTAGACTTGAAAACTAGTATGTGGACTACTAAAGGATTGCGTCTGAGCACGAGCATTAGGACTGCCTTTACATCGGGGCCTATATCTCGGAAACTGTTCACTGGACCATTTTTTTGCTTAGGACCTTTTTTGAAGCCAAAAGGTCAAGCTTCCTTTTAAGACTATTTAAAAAAAAATAAAAATACCCCAAGTTGCTAAAAAAGTTAAATAAACAATTGAATTGTTTAAAAAATGCTTAAATTTTGTTTAGTTTTTTTCGTTAATAAAATAGAAGAAAAGAGTAATAAATAACCTTTCGAAAACCCTCATAAAAATTTTAAATCGCTAAAATAGAAAGGAAGTTACAAGCTTTTGAAAATACCCGTGCAGGCGTTGGGGTTGAAAATGTCACCCCCATCACTTGGAGGGGGGTGGTTTTTGTGGTCTATAAATTTGTCGATTAAGTACTATCGGGTAGGTGAACATATTCCCCGAATTTGAAGAAAATCAAAGAACATGACTTTTAAAGTTGGGGCAGTTGAGAAATAATGCCCCGCGTCTCGATCGGAAATTATAGTGTTCGCCTTGCTGCAATCTTGAACGTACTGTTAGGCAGTTTATCGCCTCCTGAATCGAGGTGGTTTTCGTCGCAAATAATTTTACAAAATTGGTGAACACATCAGCCGCTGCAATTACGATGACCTTTTGAAGAATTATTCGTCCTCCGGAGAGACCTCACTGACAAAATTGACTGCTGCTGCCTTGGCTGTACACTCCTTTGCAATGTGTCCAGGTTCATTGCATTGGTAGCAGACGTGTTTCTTCGGCTGCCTGCATTGATTAGACGTGTGTCCCGCCATTCTGCAGTTGTAGCATCTGAGTTTTTTAGACTCCTCCTTCGTTGTAGATTTTCCGGTGACCCTGGAATCAGCTGTTTGTAATTCACCCTTGGGATGTCCTTTTAGCGGGTCGGATGGCAAGGAGATTTTGTTAAATGCCTCTAGCAACTCCGACGAAGAGTCGAATTTTCTCATTCGAGCCTGATTCTTCAGCTGCACATCTGAAATCCCGTCGATCATGTAGTCAACTATCTCGTCTTCTTCCACGGGGACTTGATTTCCCAGAATCAACTTATTGTGGTAGTATTGACTAAATGGCTCACTCCGTTGCCATTTTCTTTCTTCAAAAATACGACGGCGTTCGATTTTCTTCGGACGATGATCGAACATTTTTCTCATTTCTACGAGGAGATCCTCCATGCTCATCTCGATATGCTCTGACTTGGAATGGAACCACTCCAATGCGTTTCCTTTCAGCTTGGAACTAATTAATATTTTCGCACGATTATCGTCGAGTTCATAAGTGGCACTCAATAATACAATTTGTTTCTCCCACTCGGAGAAATTGTGATCACTGCCATTGAATTCACTCAAGAGGTCACTTATTCCTCTAAGGTTAAAATTCGGGCGAGAGCTTGCAGAGCTTCCCTGAGACGGCGATTCACGACAAGCTTCACGTCGTGTAATTTCTAATTCGCGTTGGAGTAGATCTCGCTCTCTTCTCATGAGCTCCATTTCTCGTCTCAAGAGGTCGACTTCGGAAACTTGTTCTAGGCGTCGTCTGTCAGCTGGGTTAACTGTGGCTTCACGTTCAGTAGGGTTATCGAAATGAGGTTGATGTTGGGCTCCGATGTGATCAGGATTGGAGTTTGTGTCTTCTACCTCGTCCATCCACGTGCCTTCAGGACAAGCTTCATCCAACCTTGCAATCAAGTCAGCTTTATTCCCAATTGAAGAAAGACCTTTTCTCCTTAAAATGTCTTTGAGATGCGTTATCGTGAAGTTATTCGGATCCTTCATCCTGTACTGTCGCAATCAGCTGACTGGCTGACAACCTTCACTCAACTGTCACTTCACTTTACCCGTTGGTAAAACCTCTCGCGTATGGTAACTCACTGTTTTGCACTGTTGTGCCTGGAGGTTTCCAATTTCCACACAAGGTGGCGTACTGTCACTCTACCCGTCGGTAAAACCTTTCACTTATGGTAACACTCTGTTTTGCACTGTTGTTCCTGGAAGTTTCCAATTCACACACCAGGTGGCACTTCATCGAAAGGAAGGTATTGCACTGCACTTATTAAGATGGCGGATTCGCTCGCCAAGCTTACTGAACTTTCACTTTTAGGCACACAGCCAGAAAATTCCAAGTCGAGTCACACAGACCCAAAAGGCACACAGCCCACAAAAGCACACAGCCCAAGAAGGCACACAGCCTAAAAGGCACACAGCCCACAAAAGCACTATGGCGAGTCAAACTTGAGTCACACAGACCCGTTTGCGTACGCTTATGTTCCACACAGGAAGTCACAATGATACGCGCACAGCGAAATCACATACCCGAATATATCGAGAAAATGCACACAGCAATTGAGTCAGTAATAAGAGTTATATCGAAAAGCACACAGCTCAGAGGACACACAGTCCATTTCGATTGATCCTAAAACAGTTCTTCGACCGAATCCCTTTACGCCGACGCACGCCTCGCGAACCGAATGGCGTCCCTTTGTTCACGCGAAGTTTATTCAAGGAAATTTCGCGACCGTGGCTTCAGATTTGTTAAAAAGGGTCTGGATGACGAATCGCGGTACCTTATCCCACTTCTGAAAATTGAAGGGTTAGATATTTCTACTAAATGAAGACACGGACATGTAAAATAGAAACGAGGTTTATTACGAACGTAGTGATTCAACAAAATGTCGGAACAGACTGAGGAGCTCGCAGCTCTGCGCGGGCTCGTGAGCTTCTACTAGCGACCTCTATGGTATTAAGTTTATTTTTGCTACTACAATAATAAATTATATATATATATTAAATTTATCATTATTTTATTATTTAATTTATTAACTTATTACCTCTATTTTATATTTTTTATATATTATATTTTTTATTTTGCATATATTATTTTTATATTATTATTCACTTATTATTTAATTATTTTAACATTATATATATATATATATAATATTAACAAGTTTATAATAAAATTTCTCCAATTTGGATGGTTTTGAAGATCACAAGTAAAGTTTTCAATTCAAATCTTCCAAATTGAAGAAATTTCTATACTGTAGAAAATTAATCTTCTTAGTAAAAAAATTAACTTTTTGGTTGAAAATTTAACTTTTATGTTGAATGTTGAATTCTTTCCTCAAAAATTAATATTTTTTCTAAAGATTCATTAATTTAGTTGAAAAATGAAAATCATCTAAAAATTATTTTTTTGTTGAGAATTAATTTTCTTCGCTGAAAATGTAACTATTCCGTTTTTTGATAAAAATTTATATTTAAAAAAAATGCAACTTTTCTTGTGTAAAATTGAGGCATTTTGTTAAAAATTCATCTTTTTAATAAAAAATTACTCTTGTCTGTTGAAAATTCATTATTTTTTGTTAAAAATGCAACTGCTTGGTTAAAAATGAATCTTTTTTTTTGTTGAGGATTTAACTATTTGGTTGAAAATCCGTCTTTTTTGGTTAAAGCAACAGTTTTTGATTTAAAATTAAGATCTTTTTTTTGAAATATTAGCTAGAACATTTTTCGTTGAGAATAAATATTTTGTTAAAAATTTGTCTACTTGGGTAGAAAATGAAGCTTGTTTGCTGAAAATTCAACAATTTGGTAGAAAACTAAACGGCTTTACTTGAAGATTAAACAATTTTATAGAAAATCCTCTTTTTTTATTGAAAATTAACTTTCTTGATGAAAATTCTTCTTTTCTGGTTTAAAAGTCAAAATTTTTCTGTTAGATTCGACTTTTCAGCTTGAAAACTTAACTATTTTTTTTTAATTCGCCTATTTGGGTAGAAAAGTAATCTTGCTTGTTGAACATTCATCAATTATTAATTTTTGGTTGGAAACTTATCTTTTGTTGATAATTCATCTTTTTTGAAGAAAATTCATCTATCGATTGATCGATTCTTGGTAAAAAAAAAACAAACAATTTTTTGGTTCAAAAATCATTTTTTTTTAATATTCTTAAATTTTGTTGAAAATTCATCCCTTTGGTTAAAAATTTCAATATTTTGCTGAACATACGTTTTTTTGGTAGAAAATTAAGTTTCTTGGTGAAAAATTCATCCATTTCGTCTTTTGTTTCAAATTCGTCTTTTTGGTAAAAAATTTAATTATTTGGTTCGAAATTCATTTTTTGTATTGAAGATTTATTATTATAGTTCGGAATTAATTTCTTCTGTTCCAATTGAACTATTTTGTTAAATTTTTAGTCGAATCAAACTGGTTGACAAATTTTGTTGTTGAAAATTCTTTTTTCCCCGATTCATCTATGTGGATAGAAAATTAAGCTTGTTTATTAAAAATGCATCTGTTTGGTTGAGGATCTATTTTCTTAAAATTTTTAATGGAATTAACTAGTTGAAAATTCGTCTTTTTTTGGTTGAAAATTAGTTTTTTAAACTAAAAATTTAACGATTATATTTTTGGTTGAATATTTATAGTTTTAGTTGAAATTTCAACTATCAAGTTGAAAATTAACTTTCTTGTGGAAAATTCTTCTTTTCCGTTTTAAAAGTCAAATTTTTCTAAAAACATTGCTTTATTTGGATAGAATATCAATCTTGTTTATTGAAAATTCATTTCTTCGGTTAAGGATTTAACTATTTTGTTAACATTTTTAGTGGAATCAAACTGGTTGACAAATTTTTTGTTTGAAAATTTGTTTTTTAAACTGTAAACTTCACGATTCCATTTTTTGTTAAAAATTGATAGTTTTTAGTTGAATTTTGAACTGTTTCGTTGAAAAATAACTTTCTTGTTGAAAATTCTTTTTTTTCCGGTATAAAATACAACTGTTTTCTGAAACATTCGTCTATTTGGGTAGAAAATTAATTATGTTTATTGAAAATTCATCTGTTTGGGTAAGGATTTAACAATTTTGTTAAAATTTTTAGTGGAATCAAACTGGTTGACGTATAAAGTTTGTAAACTTCACATGAACATAAATTTAATGCATACACATTTTTTATGTCAAATTAATAATATTGCAAAAGCCTTGAAGTCTGTCCCTCAATTTTTGCCATTTCAGAAGTCATTACCGTACATCTTTTTTTCTAGTAAAATATAGTAGTTACAGTTGAGTAATAAATACAAACATATTAGGCGTATCGCTTAATAAAAGATTTTATAAAATTGAGCTTAAAATATTAACTCTCTTTTTTTATGAATCCGATATTAAAACTGAAAATGTCATCTTGTCAACAAAAACGTCATTCCCGTACGTGCGTTAAAAACCATTTTCGGGGTGAAAAAAAATTATGAAACCCAGGCGGAAATATTATATATAGTTTATATATAGTGTGAAGTATTATATATAATATTCATTTGTTTTATATAAAAAATGTATAAAACAAACGAATATTATATATAATACTTCACACTATATATAAACTATATATAATATTTCCGCCTGGGAAACCATTCCGTTACTTGCTTGGTGGTGTTTTCTTTCATAAGTAGGTGACTTTTCATAATTAAAATCTATTATTTTGTTATAAACATTAAAAAAGGTTAAATTTTTCTCGCATCATTACCGTACGGTACAATAGAACAGAGTACGACTGATTATATGCGAGTGCGCATGGATTTATTCTTATTTCTTATTTTCATAACTGCCCCTTTTGGATTAAAAATTTTTACATGTGATAAGATCAATTTCCATTATGAAATATTCAATTCCTAATAATAATATATGATTGCCACTGTAGGTGCTAAAATTTGCCTACAATTTGACAATTACCCCTATGAGATGTGTGCCTGTTGTACAATGTGGTTCTATGTTATATTATGTCCATCTATAAATTGTCTAATGAAAAATACAAGAATTGATGATTTTAAGGACAATTTGACCGTACAACGTTCTTTATACTTGAAAGGGGTTAAAGAAATGTTTAAAGAAGTAGAACTAAAACATCGTTTTATAACATATTGACTCTGATATATCCCAGTACTCAACAATACAATAACTTTTTTGATCAGTATATCCAACACTAGTTACATTACTTATAACACATAACTTTACCACTGCCTTTATTGGTAATGATACCAAAACTTTTCAAATTACTTCCTTCAATAGTAGTGAACTTACTAATTTGAAAAGAAAAAACATCACTTTCAATGTGGTAGTTTCACAAGATTTTATGAATTTACCTCTTTGAAAGTATGTAAGAATTAGTAAATTAGTTAATTAATAAATTCACTACTATGAAAGAAGTAATGTTTTACAAGTTTTGGTATAATTACAAAAACGCAGTGGCAAAGTTACAAGAAAATTTTTTTACAGTGTGTGTTGTTTAATAAGAAGAGAACAGTAAGGTCGCCTAAATCATTACATCAGATGAAGCAGTCATAGTTACAATCTATAAAAAACAGTACTTATAATACTTAATCTTTTTTGTTGAAAATTTTACAATTATTTTTTTGGTTCGGTATTCATCTTGTCTGGTCAAAATACTACTATTTTTTTGAATATTTAATTATTTTGTCGAAAATACAACTATTTAAAGTAATCTTTTTTGGCAAAAATGCCACTACGTACTTACTTAGAATTGCTTTGTTAAAAATTGATTTTTCAATTCAAAATGGAACTGCTTGATTGAAAATTAAACGATTTTGTTGAAAATTCGTTTCATTTTTGGTGGAAATTTTTTTTTTAACTAAAAGTTTAATTATTCCATTTTTCGATGAAAATTCATCATTTCTGGTTCAAAATTCATGTATTTTGTTGAGAATTCTCCTTTTTTGGTAGAAAATTAATCTTCTTGGTTGAAAATTAAACTGGTTTGGTTGAAGATTCGACTTTTATTTAAGATTCATTATTATATTTGCAAATACATTTCTTTGATTCAAATTGATCCATTTTATTGAAAATTCTTTTTTTTTTTAATTAATTTTTTCGGCTGAAAATTTAACGATTCCATTATTGCCTTTCAGGTTTAAAAGTCAAGAGGTTTTTAAAAAATTCAACTTTTCAGGTTGGAACCTTAAATATTTTATTAAAAATTTGTCTATTTGAGTAGAAAATTTATCTTCTTTGTTGGAAATTCATCTGTTTGGTAGAGGAACTATTCTCTTAGAAATTTTTCCTTTTTCGTTGAATTTAGCTGGTTGAAAATGTTTTAATTATTTTTTTAAACTAAAAATTGAACGATTGCATTTTTGGTTGAAAATTGATAGTTTTTAGTTGAGATTTCAACTATTTCGTTGAAAATTAACTGTCTCGTTGAAAATTCATCTGTTTGGTTGAGGATCTAACTATTTCGTTAAAATTTTTAGTGGAATGAAACTGGTTGAAATTTTTTGTTTTGTTTAAAAATTTGGTTTTTAAACTGAAAATTCAACGATCTCATTTTTTTTTGTTTTTAGTTGAAATTTCAACTGCTTATTCGTTGAAAATTTAAAAAATTAAAAAATTAAAAAGCGAAAATAAAAGAATTTTCGACTAGCTTGATTCCACTGAAAATTTTAACAAAATAGTTCAATCCTTAATGAAATAGATTAATTTGTTATAAAAAAAATTTGACGGAAATGAAGAATTTTCTACAAGAAAGTTAATTTTCAACTATAAACTAGCAATTTTCAACCAAAAATGCAATCGATAAATTTTTAGTTTAAGAAACTAATTTTCGAACAAAAAAATCAAACGGGTAAATTCAACGAAAAAGGATCAATTTTTTAAAGAAAATAGTTAGATCCGCGACCAAGTAGATGAATTTTCAACAAACAAGATTAATTTTCTACCTAAGTAGACGAATGTTTTAAAAAACGGTCAAAAACTATCAATCTTCAAACAAAAATGGAAACATCATTGTTTCAGCTTAAAAAACTAACTTTCAGCAAAAAAAAAAGAATTTTCAACCAGTTTGATTCCACTGAAATCTTTAAGAAAATAGTTCAAACCTTAACTGAATAGATTAATTTTAAACAAACAAGATTAATTTTCTACCTAAATGGACAAATGTTTTAAAAAACATTTGACTTTTCAAACTATAAACTATCATTTTTCAACCAAAATTGCAATCATTAAATTTTCAGTTAAAAAAACAATTTTTAACAACAAAAAATTTCAACCAGGTAAATTCAACGAAGAAGGACAAATTTGAGAAAAAATAGTTAGATCCTCAACCAAATAGATAAATTTTCAAGAAACAAGATTAAATTTCTACTTCGCTACTAATTCGCCTTTTTTTAGTTGAATTCAACTAATTAAAATTTTTTTTAATTACTGTTTTAAACTAAAAATTCACGGTTTCTCTTTTTGATTCAAAATTGATATTTTTTGGTTAAAATTTCAACTATTTCGTTGAAAATTAAAATTCTTGTTGCAAATTCTTCTTTTCTGGTTCAAAAGTCAAATGTTTTCCAAAATATTTGACCTATTAGCTTCAAAACTTAACAATTTTGCTGAAAAATCGTCTATTTGGGTAAAAAATTAATCTAGTTTATTAAACATTCATCTATTTGCTCAAGGATTTAACTATTTTGTTACAATTTTTAATAGAAATAAACCGATTGAAAATTGTTTTTTTTTAATTAGTTTTTCAAACTAAAAATTTAACGATTTCCTTTTTTAAAACCAATTTATAGTTTTCAGTTGAAATTTCCACTATTTCGTTGAAAATTAACTTTGTTGTTGAAAATTCTTCTTTTCTGGTATTATTCGTTGAATTTAGCTAGTTGAAAATTGTTTTTTTTCTGTTTGAAATTTTTTTTTTAACTGAAAATTTAACGATTGCATTTTTGTTTGAAAATGGATAGTTTTTAGTTAAAATTTGAACTACTTCGAGGAAAATTAACTTTCCGATTGAAAATTCTTTTTTTCCAATTTAAAATGCATCTGCTTTTTAAAAAATTCGTCTATTTGTGTAGAAAATTAATCTCGTTTGTTGGAAATTCATCTCTTTGGTTGAGGATTTCACTATTTTGTTAAATTTTTCAGTGGAATTAAACTGGTTTAAAATTCTTTTTTTTTTGCTGAAAATTATTTTTTTAACTGAAAATTACGCGATTGCATTTTTTGTTATTGAAAATTCTTCTTTTCCAGTTTAAAAGACAACTTTTTTTCTGAAACATTCGTCTATTTTGATAGAAAATTAATCTTGTTTATTGAAAATTCATCTGCTTGGTTGAGGATTTGACTATTTAAATGAAATTTTTAGTTGAATAAAACTGGTGGACAAATTTTTTTTTATTGACATTTTTTTTCAACTGAAAACTTGAAGATTCCATTTTTTGTTAAAAATTTACAGTTTTTAGTTGAAATTTCAACTCCTTCGTTCTAAATGAACTTTTTTGTTAACAATTTTTCTATTTCGTTTTAAAATTCCACTGTTTTTTAAAAAAAATTCGTCTATTTGGGTAGAAAGTTAATTTTTTTTGTTGAAAATTCATCTATTTGTTTGAAAATCTAACTATTTTTTTTAAATTGTCCTTCTTCGTTGAATTTTCCTGTTTGAAATTTTTTTGGATGAAAATTTGTTTTTTGAACTGACAATTTAACGATTGCAATTTTAGTAGAAAACTGATAGTTTATAGTTGAAATTTCAACTATTTAGTTGAAAATTAACCTTTTTGTTGAAAATTTTTTTTTTCTATTAAAAATGCAATTGTTTTTTAAAACATTCGTCCATTTGGGTAGAAAATTAATCATGTTTAATTGAAAATTATTCTATTTTGTTAAGGACTCTACTATTTTGTTAAAATTTTCAGTGGAATCCAACTAGTTGTAAAAAAAAATTTATGAAAAATTATTTTTTCTTTAACTCAAAAATTACCGATTCTTTTTAAAGAAATGATACTTTTTATTTGAAATTTCAACTACTTCATTGAAAATTAACTCTCTTGTTGAAAATTCTTTCTTTCCGTTTTATTAGTCAACTTAAAAAAAAATATTTGTCTATTTGGGTAGAAAATTAATCTATTTGGTTGAGAATTCAACTATTTTTTTTTATTTTTCCTTTTTCGTGAAATTTATCTGGTTGAAATTTTTGTTGAAATTTTTTTTTCAACTGAAAAATTACCGATTCCATTAAAAAAAAAGTTTTTTATAAATTTCGACTACTTCGTTGAAAATTAACTTTCTTGTTGAAAATTCTTCTTTTCCGTTTTAATAGTCAACTCTAAAAAAAAAAATATTTGTCTATTTGCGTAGAAAATTAATCTATTTAGTTGAGGATTTTACTACTTTTTTCAATTTTTCCTTTTTTGTGGAATTTATCTGGTTGACAATTTTTGTTGAAAATTTGTTTTTTGAACTCAAAATTTAACGATTGCAATTTTGGTTGAAAAGTGATAGTTTTTAATTGAAATTACAACTATTTCGTTGAAAAGTTGAAGATTTATAATTTTAGTTAAAAATTAATCTCTTTTGTTAAAAATTATACTATTTTGGTAGAAAGTCCAACTATTTGGTTTAAAAATAAGTTTTTTGTTAAAAATTCATCTTTTGGGTGGAAATTCAACAAAAAAGAATTCAAGGCGCAATTTTCTTAGTTGAAATTAAAATTTCATTGTTAAAAATCGATTTTTTCTATTAAAAATGCAATTGCTTGGTTGAAAATTAAACTGTTTTGTTGAAAATTCGTTTTATTTTTGGTTTACATTTTTTTTTAATAAAAACTTAATTATTCCATTTTTCGATTAAAATTAATCATTTTCGGTTCAAAATTCATATATTTTGTTGAGAATTCTTTTTTATAGAAAATTGATATTCCTGGTTGAAAATTTATCCTTTTTTGTTAAAAATGCAATTGCTTGGTTTGAAAATTAAACTGTTTTCGTTGAAGATTCAACTATTTTTCTTAATTCATCTTTTTAGTAGAAAATTCAATTGTTCGCTTGAAAATTATTATTCTTTTAATTAGTTTTTTAAACTGAAAATGTACCGTTTATAAAAATTTTTTTTTTTCGTTGAATTTACCAGGTTACAGTTTTTTTTTCTTAAAAATTCTTCTTTTCTGGTTTGAAAGTTTACTTTTTTCTGAAACATTCGTCTATTTGGATAGAAAATTAATCTCGTTTGTTAAAAATTCATCTGTTTGGTTGAGGATCAAACTACTTTTTTAAAATTTTTAGTGGAATTAACTATTTGAAAATTAGTTTTTTTTTATTTCGTTGAAAATTAGTGTTTTAAATCTAAAATTTAACTATTTCAGTTTTGGTTGAAAATTGATAGTTTTCAGTTTATATTTCCACTTCTTTGTTGAAAATTAACTTTGTTTTTGAAAATTCTTCTTTTCTGGTATATAAACGTTAACTCTTTTTTTAAACATTCGTCTATTTGGGTAGACAATTTTTATTGTTTGTTGAAAATTCATCTGTTTGGTTAAGGATTTAACAATTTTTTTGAAATTTTTAGTGGAATTTAAATTGTTGAAAATTTGTTTTTTTTTCAACTGAAAATTTAACGATTGCAATTTTGGTTGAAGACTAATAATTTTTAGTTGAACTTTCAACTATTTGATCAAAAATTTAACTTTTTGTTAAAAATTAATATTTTTGGTTTAGAAATTTAACCATTTGGTTAAAAAATAACAAAAACTTATGTTGAAAAATCATATTTTTGGTATAAAAATTCAACTCTGTTGTTTCTCTTTTGTTTAAAAAAAATCTTCAGAGGGTTCAGCTATTTTTTTGTTAGATATTTAACCCATTTGTTGAAAATTATTTTTTTTTTTGTTTAAAAGTGGTAGAAAATTGGACTATTTGGTTGAAAATTAACTTTTTTGTGGCAAATTAATATTTTCAATATGAAAATTTAATAATTTGGTTGACAATTCATGTATTTTGTTGGAAAATCATCCATTTGTCAAAATTCAACTCTTTTATTCAAAATTTATTTTTTGGTTGAAAATTCAACCAAAATGATTTTAAGGACACAGCCTTAAAATTGACTTTCTTGTAGATTAAAAATTCAACAATTATGTTGTAAATTCAACTGCTTTGTTAGAAACTAAACTATTTTGATAAAAGTAGGTTTAATGCTTTCACGATGATTCATTATAATGAATTAAAAATTTATTATTTTTTTTAAGTCATCTCTTTTTTTGATCTTTGATAATTATGATTATTAAGATTTTAAAAACTAATTTTTTAATTATTAAATAAAATTAATTTATAATTTGAAAAAATTAAGCAAATTTTTATTTGCAAAAAAATCTGGTCAAGTTAACTTTTTAATTTTTAAATTAGTAATTTTATTGCTATAAATTAATTTAATAAAATATAAATTAAAGTTCAAATTAACCTAGCTTCACGACCTGAGAAAGACCCATTTTCCTTCAAAAATTTTTTTCTCCATTTTTGTCCAATTAAAAAAAAAAATGGTATTAACATAATTTATTTATATTATTATAAATAATTTATTAATCAATTACTTCAAATTTAATATACATATATATATTAAAACAAGTTTTGTTCTTAATTCTGTAATTCAGTAATAAGAAGAGAACACTAAGGTCACCGAATTCATTACATCAGATGAAGCAGTCATATTCATGAGTGGGAGAGAGACGCTCTTACGTGTCCCGTATTCGCCCTCTCACTCACACTCCCGCTGAATCTGGCCTTACGTTACAATCTATAAAAAACAGTACTTATAATACCCCAAAATAGTACATCACTGAATGTAAACATGTCACACACGCAATCGCGTAATGCTAATGCTTATGTTAGTGAGTGGGAGTGGGAGGCGCGCGGCGAGCGGTGAGCATTCTCCACTGATGGCACGCCGGCACGCCTCAGAAACAGAAAGACGCTCGCTCGCTCGCTCGCTGACGCTCTTTCGGCCCCATTGCCCATATAGCTATAGGCACACAGCCATTCCAGTCAGTTGACGCGCCAGTTGACGCCGAGTTTCTCCGACGTGCAGACCTCTATTCAAAAATTCAAAAAGTGAGTAAACAAATATAGTAAATAGATTATTGTAAATTCTTACTTTCTCACATTTTTCTTCTCTCACACTATTATTATTTTATTTATTATTTAGATAGATTTATTAAAAATCTATTATTACTTTCCGAGTTTATGACTTATACGCACTTTATTTCGACTCGAGGTTTTCCTTGTATTTACACACTTTTATTGCCGCATCTTCAAATATCAAAAATTAAATATTATAATATATAATAATAATAAATATTATTATATAATAAATAAATAATATAATATCAATAATAAAAATATCAAATATTATAAACAATAAATATCGATATTTACAAAATGTGTAAATTTTCTTTAGATTGAATTTTACAAGGCGCGAATTATTTTGATTTTTTAAATATAGAATTTGTCGAAATTTTTTTATTATATTATATGTATCGGGGGAAAAAACAGGACGTAGTTATTGTGGGCGTGGAGCGTCTTTCCCCCGGGTTTTGTCGGTTTTGGTTAGTTCGGAAATTGTTTTCATCAGTTCAAGGTTCTAGCGTCTCATTTCTTACTTTAATTTAGGACTCTAGGTTTAGGGTAAGGGACCCCAGGAATTGATTTTTATCTAGAAAATAAAAATAGATCCAGTCGAAAACACGTATACTTCAGAATAGCCTTATTCTATTATTAGAATGAAGAGCATTACTGATTTTAATCAGTGAAAAATGTACAGCTATTGTAATCAATGGAATTGATTGTGCATCAGTTAAATTTTTTACCGATATGATTCATTTTTTATTTTTTTCAAGAGCAATAATTTTAGATGCTTAAAACCTGAATTATTTATTTGTCGAAACTTGAGTGAATATTAAAAAAAAAATTTATTGAAACAATAAAAAATACGGGAGACTTTTTTTCAAAGTATCTAAGGAGTTAAGCCATTTAAATATAAAAAAATTTTAATTAAATTAAAATTAAAATTTAAAAAAATTAGTAAAAGTAGGTGCGGAGCGAATGGTTACGTAGCCGATTAAAATGTTAATTTGTGTCTTAATAGAATCTTAAAACAAAATATTTGTTAATTCTGTAAAAAAATGTTTTGAAAAAAAATTTCGGAAGAAAAATGTTTGAAAAAAATTTTATGAAAAATTTATTTGAAAATTTAAAATATTTCAAGTCGTAGAATTGTATATTATGAAAAAAAAATTATTTTTTATTTTTTGCAAAAGCAATAATTCTGGATACTTAAAACGTAAATTATTTATTTGTCAAAACTTGGGTGAATATTAAAACAAAAATTATAGAAGCAATCAAAAATACAAGAGACATTTTTTTTAAATGTATAATGTAAGGAGTTTAGCCGTTTAAATATAAAAATAATTAAAATTTAGAAAAATTAGTTAAAAGTAAGTGCCGAGCGAAGGTTTGGGTAGGCCGTAGCCTATTAAGACGTTAATTTAAGTCTTAACAGAATCTTACAACAAAATATTTTTTAATTTTGTAAAAAAAATGTTTTCTAAAAAAATGTATTACAAAAATTCTTTGAAAAAATGTTTAGTACATTTTTTTGTTAAATTGTAAAATTTCAAGACGTAGAATTGTATATTATGGCAAACAAAAATTATTCCTTATTTTTTATTTTTCCAAACAAAAAAAAAAATTTTAGATACTTAAATCATAAATTATTTATTTGTCAAAACCTGAGCGAATATTTAAAAAAATCGATCAATACAATAAAAAATACGGAACACAGTTTTTTAACACATGATTTAAGCCATTTAAATATAAAAAATAATCAAAACTAAATTAAAATAAAAAAGTCTAAAAAGGGTTGCGTTTAAGTCTTGAAAGAATCTAAAACAAAATATTTTTCAATTTTGTAAAACAGATGGTTTGAAAAAAAAATTGGATTAAAAAAGTTCTTTGACCAAAAAAATTATGTAAAAAAATTTTGTAAGAAAAATGTTTGAAAAAAAAGTTATGGAACGAATTTTTTGACATTTTTAAATTTTCAAGACGTAGAATTGTATATTATGAAAAACAAAAATTATTCCTTATTTTTTCCAAAAACAATAATTTTAGATACTTAAATAATAAATTATTTATTTGTCAAAACCTGAGCGAATATTTAAAAAAAATTGACCAATACAATAACAAATACGGAACACAGCTTTTCAAAATGTATAATTTAAGGATTTAAGCCGTTTAAATATAAAAAGAATCAAAATTAAATTAAAATAAAAAAAGTCAAAAAAAGGGTTGCGTTTAAGTCTTAACAGAATCTTAAATCAAAATATTTTTTAATTTTGTAAAAAAAGATGTTTTGAAAAAAAATTTGATTAAAAAAATTCTTTGAACAAAAAAATTATGTAAAAAAATTTTGTAAAAAAATTTTGTAAGAAAACTGTTTGAAAAAAAATATTGGGAAAAAATGTTGGAAAAAAATGTTTGAAAAAAAGTTATGAAACAAATTTAAAAAAAATTTTAAATTTTGAAGACGTAGAATTGTTTATTATTAAAAACAAAAATTGTTCGTTATTTTTTATTTTTTTTCAAAAACAATATTTTAGATACTCAAAACGTAAATGATTCATTTGTAAAAACTACCAAATAATAAAAAAAAGTTTATCAAAACAATAAAAAATAGGAGACACATTTTTTTCAAGTTTATAATATAAGGAGTTCAGCCATTTAAATACAAAAATAATCAAAAATTAAATTTAAAAAAATTGGTCAAAGTAGGCGCAAGGATTTCGTAGCCTATTAAGACGTTAATTTATGTCTTACAGAATCTTGAAACAAATTATGTTTTTGTTTTGTAAAAAAAATGTAGATAAAAATAAATTCTCTCAACAACAAATTTTTGAAAAAAGATGTATAAATGATATTGTTTGAAAAAAAAACTTTTGAGTTTATGCCCTTTTGCTGGGCCAAAAATTGGATCAGGAGTTAAGCCGCCTAAATATGAAAATAATTTAAATTTAAATTTAAAAAAATGTAATTATTAAAACAATATAAAATACGGGATACATTTTTTTCAAAGTGTATAATCTCAGAAGTTAAGCCGTTTAAATATAAAAATAATTCAAACATTAGGTTTTGTAAAAATCGTAAATTTTGGTACTTCAAAAATATAAAAATCGTATAATTATAGATTATATAAAGATTATTATTAAAAGAAGTTCAAAATAAAAAATAAGTGGGACATTTTTTTCCAGAAGGTTAATCTCAGGGAAAAACTTTGAATTTTATTTTAATGAAGGGCATTTTATTTCAATAAATTTAATAATTTTATATATTTTAAAATGATTGCGTCTAAAAGTAAAGAAATTGATTTAGAAATAGGAATACAAAGTGAATATTTAAAAGGCAAATAATACAGTTATACAAAAAAAATATTGTACAGTCGAATCTGGATTTAGTCACTCTGAATTTAGTGCTTCCGAGAATTGACGCTACGGGGGATGGATGAGAGGAGCTGCGGGGGGATGTGCAGTGTTCACTCAAGCGTGACAAAACACAAAGAGAGAAACAGGAGAGACAAAACAGTTCCAAGACTCTTGATTTATGGTCACAGCTCCAAAACCGACACTAAATCCAGATTTGACTGTATTTAACCATTTTTAAGACATTTAACACAATTTTAACAACAATAAAAAAATAACAGACGAGCGCCTTGGCGCGCAAGATTTCTAGTTAATAATATTAAAACTGTTTTCTCTCTAAATCTGAAATAATGAAAATTTCACTATTTGAATTAGTGAAAGCTATTTCACTATTAAAATAGTGAAATGGTATTATAATTTTTTTAACACTGTCACTATTTTTTTAATAAAAATATAGTCACTTTTTTAAATAATCTCGCAACGCCTATTAATAAGAAGTTTAACTTTTTGAACTCGAGTGCTAATAAAAAATGATGGCAAGATAAATAAAAAGATTGTGGGTCAAAACCAACAGTCACTGTCCAGTGTCCTATATTTTGTCTCACTCTCTCTCATAAGAAACAAATTACAACAAATGTAAGCGCTTATAAGAAACAAACAGTTAAGACATAATAGGACATACTTGCACTTCTTTGCTTGTTTCAATGACTCATTTCGAATTAAAATAGCATTGATCATTTGGTGGTTGAAAATTTAATTATTTTGTTGAAAATGTAACTATTTTAGTAAAAATTCATCTTTTTAGGTCAAAAATTTAACTACTTGATTGTAAATTTTTTGGTGTTATGGTTTTTGACCAGATAAATGTATTAAATAATTTGAGGTTAATATCAGACTGGCAATCTGAAAGGCCTGGGTTCGAATCCCAACGAAACTAGAGATTTTTTTTCACAACTTGGAAATAAAAATTGGGTTTCAAAACATTGATTTTCGATCAGTAGACAAAAAAGAATTAACATTAAATTATTTACTTGGTTGTAAGTTTAATTATTTCATTTTTTTTCTTGACTCATCTCTTTCGTTGAAAATTTTACTATTCTGTTTTTAGAAATTTAATCTTCTTGGTTAAAAAATTCGTTTATTCTTTTTAAAAATTCATTATTCCATTTGAAATCTTCTCTTTGGTTAAATATGTAAGTGTTTTGTTGAAAAATCGTTTTTGTCATCAAGAATTCATTTTCTAAACTCGCATCATATTTTTGATTAAAAATTGATCTATTCTGTTGAAAAGACGTTTTTTTTGGTTGAAAAATCAACTACTTGGTACAAAGATTAACTAATTTTTAAAAAAATTACTACAATTGATTCATCATTTTAGTTGAAAATTGATATTTTTTAAAGAAAATTCGTCTGTTTGGCTTGAAAATTCAACAATTTAATAGAAATAATTAAACTATTTGCTTGAAAATGATCTGTTTGATTAAAAATTTGTCTTTTTTAGTTGAATTCAAAAGATTGAAAATTCTTTTTTTTTAATTAATTTTTTAACTGAACATTTTGACCATTTCATTTTTGGTTCAAAAAATCCTTTCTAGTGATAATAATTCAACTATTTGGTTTAAAATTCATCTTTGTTGATTTCGCTTAAAAATTTAACAATTTAAATTGTTAAGATTAAAAATTAATCTAAACAAGATTAATTTTTGACCAAAAAGTTTCATTTTCTATCAATTGATAGAAAATTAAACTTTTTGGTTGAAAATTAATTTTTTCAGATTAATTCTTCAGCTTGAAAATTAGTTTTGTTTTCAAATTAATTTTTTAAACTAGTAGTATTTTCTTTTCTCGGTTGAAAACTAAATTTTCTGTGGAAAATTCAACATTTCGTGTAGAAAATTCATCTGTTTTTGGTTGAATTTTTTTCTTTTTCTTTTGAAAATTTCGATCATATGGTTGAAAATGCAACTATTTCAATACAGTTATCTTTTTGGTAGAAAATTACACTTTTTTGTTAAAAACATTTTTGGATTGAAAATTTATGAAAAAAAAAATTTTTGGGTTGAAAATTTATGAAAAAGAAATTATTTATTCATTTTTATTTATACAAAATTTTTATTTTATTTAAAAAATATTTTTTTCGTGGTAAAAGAGTCA
>CAKNXH010059158.1:0-16696 GCA_932178445.1 Andricus quercusramuli
AATCCCATCGTAGTCAAGGGGTCGGTTTAATTATGAATGAAAAAGCAAGACAACATCTCATAGAGCATAATTTTGTATCACGCAGATTGCTATGGGCTAGAATGAAGGTAGGAATCAGAAGATTATTTATCATAGCGTGCTACGCACCAGTTGATAGCGATTCGAGGGAAGTTAAGGACGCCTCCTGGGACACTCTAAATGATACAATAAGTATTTGCGATCAAGGTGAAAGAATAATTCTGCTAGGAGATATGAACGGATGGGTCGGTGTCCAACGTCAGGATACAGATACAGAAAGGGTGCTAGGTAATTTTGGAGATCCAACAAGAAAAAATTATAACGGGGAAAAGCTAGTTAGCTTATGCTTAGAAAAGGGCCTATTTGTTACAAATACTTCGTTTAGCCATAAAATGATCCACATGTACACCTGGCGCAAAGGAAATAGCCACAGCATAATTGACTTTGTTATTGCGGATCAAAGATTAAGAGAACTAGTTAAAGATACAAGAGTCATGAGGGGTTTCGAATGCAATTCTGATCATTACCTTTTACTCTGCAAAATAAACTTAGGGCGGGGATGGAGAACAAAGAAAACAAAGAAAACGAAACAAACACGAATAAAAATTGAAAATTTACAGAGACAAGAAGTGCAAACAGAGTTTCAAAAGAGGTTAACTGAACGCATAGATAGGGCAACGTGGGAAGCGCTTATAAGCAATAAAGATATAGAGGGCGCGTGGACTTTATTACGGGATGTCATTGTCAAAACTGCGACCGAAGTATGTGGTACGGCGGTTGTAGGAAGAAAGTCTGGCGATGCGTGGTGGAACGATGAAATTTCGGCAGCCCAAAAAGAAAAGAAAGAAGCGCACAATAAAACGCTGAACATGACAGGTCTTAGCGATGAGGAGAGAACTAGACTTAAAAATGATTACAGACACAAAAATAGGAAAGTTAAACGACTAGTCAAAGAGAGTAAAGAGAAAATCAGAACAGAAGAAGAGAATAAAATAAAAAACTGCTTTGAAGGAATTATGAAACTATTATATAAACAGTTGAAGGAAAGTAAAAGTACAGAGTTTGCTAGCATGAGAAACAGCAAAGGCGAAATGCTATATGATATAGACGGAATCGTAGACGCTTTGAAAGAGTCTTTCAAAGAACCATTGGGAGGTGAAAATATAGGACAAGAAAACTGCGACATAGAAGATAATGCATTAGAAAACCCAATTGAAAAAGTCTGTGTCACTGAGGTCAGAGATATAATTAAGAACTTGAAAAACGGTATGGCTGCGAGATAACAATGTTAGCGCTGAAATGCTTAAATACGGTGGCGAGTACATACCTCACAGGTTGTGCGAATTAATAAATTTATGTATCGAAACGGGAGAAGTCCCAGACGATTGGAGAAAAGCGATTATTGTACCAATATACAAAAGAAAAGGAGATAAAAGCAACTGCAGTAACTACAGAGGTATCAGCCTACTAAGTACCGTAAGTAAAATATACTCAAAAATACTTAACCGTCGGTTAATGGAAATTACAGAAGAGAAAATATGGGAAGTCCAAAGTGGATTTATGCCAGGAAGATCATGTATACAGGTTAGTGAAGCTTTCGTGTGCTCGGTATTGTTTACTCTAGCATAGAAGTTGCGATGAAAAATACTAAACACTGAAAACAATCCGAAGGTATTCGTTTGCATTATTCTCACAGCACTCTTATCTCCATATCACATGACAAGCGCGTGCACGCTTGCTCACATTTCTAGTGAGATTTTGGTATTATTATCAATAATTTCATGTAACAAATCACAGAATCTTTATCATTTTTCCTCTTCTCATCATATCACAAGCTGAAAAGTCAAACAAGCACACGTCACTGAAACTTATACATACTGCAAAGCAATATCTTTCCTTCAAGAGAACGTCTCACACAACTGTCTACAATGTCAACAAATGTTGGTGTAGGAATCTATAGAAAACTACTTTAATTATTGAGTTATAACACTAAGCGATACCAAGTTCACACTTTCTACATTCTAGCAATAAGTTCGCCAATCGTAATGAAAAAAGTAGTCCAGCACTCTCCTTACTCATCTACTCCTATGTTTCTGTCAAACCAACAAATTTCATGTGTTCTGGAAGTTGAAAAAATTTGAAAGAATACTGTTTTGGGAAGAATGGATGATTTTGATTGTTAAGGAGTTGAGCTCAAAATTCAAAGACCGTGGAATATTGAGAAAAGATAATTTTTGATTAAGGATCTAACTTGTTTTACGTGTTAGAGGGTGAAGCCCTATATTCGGCTTCATGTTATTCAAAAAACGCAGGTGGTTTAAAATTTTTCTTTGTTACTTTCGAAAGCTAAAATCAAAATGGGCCGCAGAGTCCAATGTGCTTCGTTTTCTTCAATTTTGGTTCTCTACACAGGATTCTTTTTCGAGCTAGGGGTGATTTTTAGCAATTGGTTATTGGTGCGTTTAAAAACGCCCAAAAAAAGCCTAAAAGTCTGATGTGCTTCATTGTTCCTGAGTTTGGTTTTTCACATAAGTGTTTGATTTTATAGATATAGGGGTGGTTTTCGGAAAACAAATTGCATGAATTCAAAAGCCCAATAGAAGGCTAAAATTCTGATGCACTTTGCTTTTTTTTCAAGTGTGATTTTTTACAAAGAGGGTTGTTTTATCCTGTGCCCACGTCTGGGAGAGGAGAGAGAATTTTTTTTCTTTTGAAGAACGAAAATTCACTAATTATTCAAAAACAAGACGCGATATAAAAACACGGTGTGCTTCGACTGACTTCAACCCAAAAGAGCTTGCATATGCCGGTTTTTTTCTGAATATACTTCTGGAATGCCCCCTGATAATTTGAGCCCAAAACCAAAAAAATCGCTTAAGCCCTTCATGAGAAAACTCTTTTTTTTATTTTTTTGAAGAGGTTAATTAACATATTTAAAAAAAAAAAGTTAAACGTGAAATTTAATTAACTCAAAACATTCAGTTTGGCATCCAAAAAAGGGCTACAGGTGCTGAACATCTTACGAGAACTGAAACCCTTCAATATTTTTGAAAAATGGTGAAAAAAGGGGGAAAAAATCAGTTTTTTTAGAAATGCCTTATTCCAATTCATCCTCTGCCCCAAAGACCTGAACAAGAATTAGAGTTCTTTCAATTTTCTGCAAAATAAAAAAAATGGAATGTTTTATCTCAAAAAGTTTGGGAGTTATGGTCTCAAGAAGTCGATTTTTAGCGATTAATTTGAATGAAAAAAAAAAAAATTTATATAGTTTTTGGGAAATAACTTATTCCCTATGCATATCTTGTGAAAATGACAAAATAATTAATTGAAGAAGACTTAATTTAGAGTATATTTAAAAAAAACCATTGCTCCAGCTCTAATAGAACGAAAATTATGGCCTTTTGAATATGACCCTTTTTTTATGAAATTTTGTTCAACATCAATTTTATGAATAAAATTTCTCGTTTTTCAGAATTTTGGGAATATATGTGACGTGCGCCGAAGAAAGGGGGCTTACTCTCGAAAAATCGAAATCGACGTTTTTACACCTTTCGATAGTTTTTGAGTTGCTCTTTTTAATGAAACCATCGAAAAAAATTTCCGAGCGTTATTATTGCTAATAATTGAGTTGATAAGTACCCGAGAAATCGTGCTTTCGCTCGAGAGCCCGAGATCCCGTGAAACACCTCCCACCACTCACCACTACATCTCCGCGTCTCATCTATACCCCGTCCGTGAGCAGCGCCGCTACATGCGTGAGAATGTAGTGGCAAGTGGAAACGGAAGATTTCCTAGTCTTCCCTCTCTCCTAAAAGTCGCGTCTATCGGGTCGACTTCGACCGCTCGTCCTGAAAAATCTTGCTTTCCAGAGTAAGCCCCCTTTCTTCGGCGCACGTCACATATTATCATTGAGTTTGAGCTCTACAAAGTACACATTTTTCACTTTTTGAACTGGGAGCCTCTTAAATTCGCATTGGAATTTTTGCCAAACACATGTTCACGAATTTTGAGTTGTATGAAGTATCATGCGAGTTTCATAAGTTAATGTTGAGCCTATGTATATTTATAATAATTATGTATTTCGGCTCAATAATGATCAGACGTTGGGAAAGGTGAGACGACCATACAAAAATCGTCGACAATCACGACGTGGACCTAATTATAATATTATATATAAAATTAATTAAATAATAATATTATTATCATTTTTATCATTTATTATTATTATCAATAAATAATTATCCATCTATTAAACACTTAGTATTAGTAATTTTTCCAGAAATTTTGAGTGATTGTTAGTATACAGTTTCTTTTCAAACATTAACTGACGCATATATATGAAACAATTTTCGCTTAGACTTGTCCAATTTACACTTAACATCATGAAGTACATGGAGACATTATCACTGCTGAAATAACTGTGGTTTCATCGTGATCCTACACCATCACGTAACTGTTAGGAAAAGTACAATACCTACTTGGCAGGGTACTACGAATGGTATAACAATTTACTATTGTCATGGTAATGTGTAAAGTAATTGAAAGATGGTCAACGATTACGATAACACTATTGTTGTATCATCTGAGATAAGGATTTTTATGTGTCACACGGTATGATTGCAGTTTTTATTCAAGATACGTGCATCTATTGTTACATATCTTTAATGGCTTATTCACTTTCGATTATTGATAATTAGAAATTCACATAGCGACAAAATGTAGCATGTGTGCGTCAGTTGATGCTTGAAAAAAGTCGATACTGACGCTTTCCACGTCAAAAAAATCAATCTTGGCAGCCATCTCATCGATTTTAATGAAACGCAGTGTTGTTGTGGTACTTTATGGGTAATGCTTTTTGGCAGAAGGATTTTCAAAAATTTTGAAAATTCTGGGCGTGACGCCATTTTGAAATTTGGGGTGTTTTTTTTTTAAATTGTAATATTTCCGACAATTTTTTTCGGATTTTAATGAAACTTATAGGCACTTTGTAAAACAAGATGCTGTTTTATATAAAATATGGAACAGAAAAAAATTTCAAAATTTTCACAAAAAAAAAACTCAACAAATTTGTTTGATTTCATTTTTGACAAATTTCGCTATTTTTGATTTTTGATTTTTTTTTAGAATAATATTCCTTGTTGTTTTATCTTTCATTTCAAAAAAAAAAAACTTGACGGACACTCATCTGGTTCGCGAGTTATGAATATTTAAAGAACGACATTCCAGTCGAATGCTTGAGCTACGCAGCAGCTAGGCGGGTAGTGCAGACATTGTCATTACACAATGTACCGTTGAAACGCTGCAGTCTCAAGCATTCCTGTTTACTTAGTTATTTTTCTCTCTCGCTTAGAATATTTTCGCTTAGGAGCAGATTTTTGTATCTGAAATATTTTTTATGTTGTGTCAGGAGCAGCAGAATATATTTTGCAACGGATTTGATGGCTATTGATCGGTATGAAGGAATGAAATCCTCTCGTACCATCAATTGTCTGAGCTTTCAGAAAACGATCGCTAAGGAATTTCGCATGATTTTCATATTCGTTTGTGGCACAAAAAATGAATTTCACTTTTGGCATAGCGCTGATGGCCCAATCGTACAACAAGGATGCCGTCGTAATCTGATTATCTAGTGGTCTTCGCAGACTCGCTGCTGTAGCTTCGCGCTTTAGTGTTCCAGATAATCCGTCACAAGGCCCTTTTCCATGAGAAGTGGCATAAAAATGCCATTCTCCTGTGATTTTGAAGTCTTCTTTGAAGTGCGCAAGATTAAGAAAATTAAATTTATTCTTATATTGCGAACCAGCTCCATCGGTGAAATGTATTAATTTTTCTACGTGATATCGACTTTTTAATTCTGTGATTACTTTCTTTTGAAAACAAATTAACGGCAGTTGCATCGTGGTGGAGGCAATCCAAAATAATTATGAAACTGTCGTGCACTACTTCCCCATTTTGTTTATGGTAAACAACAAAGGGGTGGATCGTTACTTGTGTCTGACACCAGTAGTGATTTTGGATGGCGTCCTGAATTACATTAGTAAAATTTTCACCAAAATCGCATAAATCCAAAAACACTCCTGCTTGAAGGGATTGTTTGGTATCATCAATATATTTACTTTGAACCTTCGCTAGGAAATCATGTTTCAACAGATCCGGTAAATCTTTTGTAATTACATGAACGTATTCGTCGCCGGAGTTTACAATAGTTCCTAACATTGAGCGATCTGTGTTTGTCCATCGTTTGTACGTGACATTATCAATGCAATTTTTGTCAAATAATTCATGTAACTTTTCTGTTACTATTATTATACCAGGGCAATTTTTGCAATAATTTACAAAGCAATCAGGTTTTGGGTTCTCGCATACCATGGTGCCTAAAATGTCTTTATACGATCCGAGAAAATCATTTCCAGGTTGTGCATCTGCAAGCTCTTTCAGTCGTGCTCCAGCTATCATGAGTTTCATATTTTGATGAATTTTACACACACAAACTGAATGTGTTCCATTACCGCCCGCCAGAATGCATTCCTTTGGTCTTAATCCCGCGAATTTAAAAAACCCAACCTTACAGTCAGGATATCTCTCTTTATAAGCTACGTATAACTCCTTCAAATTTCCCAAGAGTAGTCGTTTCTGTTCATGTACTCGAACTCCATTCTTCTTTACTGACACGTAATCATTTTTTCCAGGCATTTGCCGACTAAAATCGCTGTGGCGATAAAAATTATGAACAAGCGTTTCTGCCTCTTCAGATAGTCTTTTTCCAAGTTCAGGATTAGGAGATGAACCGATTCCATGTTCGGTGTGGATGACTTTTGCCAAACGAGCCATATTATAAGGAACACTAAACGTGTGTTGTATACGCCGAATTTCCCAACTTCTTGGCAATAACGTTAAGGACTGAACTTTCTCTGATTTTTTTGTTGTTTCAGAGATTTTTTCTTTCAACTCCTCAACGAGTTCATTTATTTCATTCTCGTTTTTGTTTACAACTTCAAATATTTTCTGCAGCTCAAAGTCTATAGCTTCCCTTATTTCTTGTACATTTCGTTTTTGGGCTTTTATTGATCTTCGATCCTTCCGATTTTCAATTGGGGGAATTTGCAAAATTTCAAGTATTTTGTTGAGCTTTATTATTAATTTTTCATCCTCGGAATTCAGATACAAGTCTTCCACTTCTCCAGAAACCACGCCTTCTACTTCATTTTCTGATTCATTGCTGAGGTAATTTTCATTCTGATCTACTGGAGAAAGATCATCAATACGGTTCGGTAAAGAAGAAGGGGGTGGTGCAGAGTTTCCTAAAACAGCTTTTACATTGTGATTGGTTTTTGGGGGGTGAAGACGACATGAATTGCATATAAGCTGCTCCTCTTTGGCTTCGTTAATATCTATTCTTTTACAAAGTTCTTTTGTAATTTTGCGAAGTACTGACATATTCAAATTTTTGCAGTGTCTTTTTTTACTAAAAGGATTACAACACCGAGAAAACGGAGCCATTTTACCTACTTTTTATAGTATTTTACAGCTAAGTATTTTTACAGACTTCGATTGAAAGTTTAAAATATAATAACGTATGTTCGATTAAGCCACTTATAAAGTTCATTCGAGAATGCTGTTACTAACTAATAAAGTTGTCACTTATGGAAAACACACTGTCAGTGAGAAATTTAAAGGTATATCCGATAACGCGATCACGTGAGGAAATCAATTTTTTTACAGACACTTATTAAAAGCTTAGAGAAACTATTTGTGTACACTACATGTAACTCTATTAATGCTGACTAAGGAATATCGTACTCAACTCTGTCAACAACAATAGTGTCCAAAAAGCATAGTAGAATTGTACATCAGTGTCTGCTTGTACCAAAAATTTGTTTATCAACACCGCTGGATTGAGTACACTAGTCCGAGACTGCAGCGTTGCAGCGGTGCATTGTTTAATAACAATGTCTGCACTACCCGCTTAGCTGCTGCGCGGCACAAGCATTCGACTGGAATGCCGCTCTTTAAATATTCATAACTCGCGAAGCAGATGAGTGTCCATCAAGTTTTTTTTTGAAATGGAAGATAAAAGAAAAAGGAATATTATTCTATGAAAAAATAAAAAATAGCGAAATTCGTCAAAAATCGAATCAAAAAATTTTTTTGAGTTTTTTTTGGTGAAAATTTTGAAATTTTTTTTTTATCCATATTTTATATAAAACAGCATCTTGTTTTACAAAATGCCTATAAGTTTAATAGAAATCCGAAAAAAATTGTCGGAAATATTACAATTTAAAAAAATGTCGACCTCAAATTTCAAAATGGCGTCACGCCCAGAATTTTCAAAATTTTTGAAAATCCTTCGGCCGAAAAACATTACCCATAAAGTATCACAACAACACTGGGTTTCATTAAAATCGATAAGATGGCTGCCAAGATTGATTTTCTTGACGTGGAAAGCGTCTACTAACAATCACCAAAAAGTTGCCGAAAAAATTATTAATCATAATAATAAAATCCATCAAAGCTCAAACTCTATCTGAATTTACAGGCAGCCTTTCTTCCAACAATTTATAAATGCTTTACAGCTATCACAGCAGGTAAGGTATATTCTCACTGCGACGAGAATGACATCCTAACTGAAAAACCAAAAGGATGCTGTAAAAACTTGCGGGGCAGTAAAGATCTAGTCAGCATAGACGCTGTTGTCGTGACGCAAGCTCATGAACATTAATGAAACTTGCACACGGCATACATTTACTACAAGCAAGCGTTTCCATCTGTACCACATGACTGCTTGAAGTCTCAAAAATATACCAAATCTGCCCACGCATCGTCGACTTTCTGAGTCGTGCGGAGATGCTTTGGGGTACAAACATCAAGTATTTTTATCATGGATAACCAAGGATAACTAGATTTGTTGTGCACGTAGTTACGTAGTGTACGTTGTATACTGGCGCCACCTAGGTATTACAATAAGAGATGTTTAGCATTAGTGTGCCTGCTTGCCAGTGCCTAACGAGACGTTGCGTAGCATGGTCGCTCCCGTATTCATGTATTATATTTGTAATAGCAATAAAGGTTAACTGTTGGACATAGGATCTAGATTCTCTCACCACAGACATTACAATGGCGACGAGGTAAAAGGTTTTGTGAAAAGTGATACGAAAGCGCAAATAGGATGAGCTTAATGTGTGGTGCCTTGTGTTAAAGAGTGAATAAGCTAATAGGTAGCTTAAGTGGTGAATCATGGCGTCTCGAGAAGAACTTTTGCAGTTAAGGAGTGAGATCGCGGAGGCTAATAAGCTGCTTCAGGAACAAAGGAGACAACTGATGAAAGAAAGTCAAGCATTGTCTGAAAAAATAAATGCAGCAAAAACTGCAATTGATCTTCCGTCAACAATTATTACAACAGGTGTAATAGGAACGATTGAACCATTCGATGTGGATGAAGATTGGACTTCCTGGAAGGAGCGCCTCGACCAATATTTTATCACCAATAGGATCACTGACGCAACAAAGGTTCCATCTTTGTTGTCTATCATTGGAAAGAAAAGATATGCGTTGCTTAAAAATTTGTGCCACCCAAATTCTCCCGATACCAAGTCTTACGTGGAGTTAACGGATCTTATGAAAAATCATCTACAACCGTCTCCGAACGAGATCGCTGAAAGATACATTTTCAAGAAATGTATTCAAATGGATGGGGAGAATATCAAGGAATTTTGTGCAAGACTGAAAAATTTGTTTAAAGATTGTGCATTTGGAATGGAATTGAACAATAATTTGAGAGATCAATTCGTATGTGGTGTGAAAATTGACGCGATTATTGGGTGAAAGAGTTCTAACGTACGAGAGGGCTACGGAAATCGCTATATCGATGGAAATGGCGGAACGGGACGTAACCGGCTCCATTAACTTTGTAAAGGACAAGGCGGATAAGGAGAAATCGGATCGTCGCAAAATAGAGGGTTTCCAGAAGAAGATTTCATCGAGCGGTAATGTTACCTGTTTTTGTTGCGGTAAGTCCGGTCATATTTCCAAAAAGTGTAGGCATTGTGAAAGTAAATGTAATGTGTGCGGTGCGCAAGGGCATTTAGCCGCTGTTTGTAAAAATAAGTAAAAAGGTGATACAAAGCCTCATGATAATAATAATCAAACTAGAAAGTCAACACAGGGTTACTTGGAAGAATGTTATGATTATTATAACGATAATGCAGCGTCGGATTTCTTTAGTTTGAGTGATGCTGAGTATTTGGAGGAAAAAATATTTGTTAATTTAAATATTAACGGCAGTAATGCTAAATTTCAAGTTGATACAGGATCCACGAGGGCCGAGGAAAATCTTCACAGGACAGCCGGGAAGACCACGGAAGAAATATCGCTATGGCGGACGAAACGAAATCCATTCTGAAGAATGACACGTGGCAGTTATTCGAACATCCCGAAGATCGACAAGTGATTGGTAGCCGCGTCGTTCTGCCAAACAAGTTTAAATCGGATGGATCACTGGACAGAAGAAAAGCGAGAATTGTGCCGCGAGGTTTCGCTCAAAAGCCAGGGATTCATTTTAATCAAACTTTCGCACCGGTAGTCCGTCTGAGCTCTATTCGTTTCTTGGTAGCTCTCGCAGCAGAGTACGGAATGAAAATCAGGCAGCTGGAGGTTACTACGGCGTACCTGAACGGAACGATTGAAGAAGAAATCTACATGGATACCCCACAATTTCTAACTGAAGCCTTGGAAATTATCGTCCAGACAGAAACGAGTAGCTGTAAAATTAGGAACAAGGCAGAACGGATGCTGAAGCAGCTGAAAACTGGAAACAAGGTATGCCTTCTGGACAAATCTCTGTACGGCCTACGACAGGCTGGTCGAAGCTGATACAAGAAACTAAACAAGGTACTTAGAGGATTTGGGGCAACACCCACCAACGCAGATCCCTGCGGGTATCAAGTGGATCGAGGGAAAGACTGGCATCTTATTGCCATCTACGGGGACGATATTTTGGTTTTCTCACGGGATAGCGCCAAAATTGCGAAATTAAGGGATTATCTTTCGCAAAAGTTCGAGATAAAATATCTGGGTGAGCCTAAGTGCTGTCTAGGAATAGAATTCACTTGAGACGGAAAGAAGATCTCGATGCACCAAAGAGGTTACATACAAGACGTACTGAACCGATTTGGGATGGCTGATTCAAAGCCTGTGGACACGCCCCTGGACGTGAATGTGAAGCTGACAAAACTGGAACAGGACCCGAATATCGAAGAAAGGAAACTTCCGTATCGCGAATTGGTGGACGCACTGATGTATTTAGCAGTGGCAATGAGACCTGACATATCTCATGCTCAAATATACAAAACAATTGTAGATACAGTAGATCCAAAACTGTTTTTCCTTTCTTCGACCGTTTTAATTTTCAAGAAGTATTTCAACTGATTTCAGCAAATATGTTCGGTCTTACGGTCAATTATAAAGTCCAAATAAAAGCATCCGAAATAACATGTAAAAAACATTTATTTCTTTAGAAATCCTCAACGTTTCGACCAACACTGCGGGTCTTTTTCGAAAGTCGATACACATATCTGAGTCATAAAGTAATGTCATATTTTATTATCTTCGAGTGTTTAGTTTAATATTCTGTAATTCAAATGCGACTTTGAAGTGCAATTTGTGAATTTTAAACTTATTCGCTTGATTTAGAATATGAGCTGGAATAAAGGCTTCCTTTCTACATTTTATTAAAAACGTACGTTGTTCTTTCAAAAGGATTTCTAAAGAAATAAATGTTATTTCGGATGCTTTTATTTTGACTTTATAATTGACCGTAAGACCGAACATATTTGCTGAAATCAGTTGAAATACTTCTTGAAAATTAAAACGGTCGAAGAAAGGAAAAACAGTTTTGGATCTACTGTATCTACAATTGTTTTGTATATTTGTAATTACAAGTTCAGTAACGCACTGGTAATAATGGGATACCTGTCTTATATTCCGACAAAATATGGTGAAAATGTGAGAAGTGACATAGACAAATGGATTAAATTTCAACGTCGACTTGTCCTTTTGAAAGAACAACGTAAGTTTTTAATAAAATGTCGAAAAGAATCCCTTATTCCAGCTCATATTCTAAATCACACGAGTAAGTTCAAAATTCACAATTTGCACTTCAAAGTCGCATTTAAATTACAGAATACTAAACTAAACACTCAAAGAAAATAAAATATCACATTACTTTATGACTCAGATATGTGCATCGAATCTTGAAAAAGACCCGCAGTGTTGGCCGAAACGTTGAGGATTTCTAAAGAAATAAATGTTTTTTACATGTTATTACGGATGCTTTTATTTTGACTTTATAATTGATCGTAAGACCGAACATATTTGCTGAAATCAGTTAAAATACTTCTTGATATCTCATGCCGTCAGTGTTCTAAGTCAGTTCAATGCGTGTTTTGGACAAGCTCACTTGACCGTGGCAAAACGTGTGGTACGCTATTTGAAGAGTTCTGCCGATCTGGGACTGATCTACGAGTCAAGAAGAGAATCTCTGAAAGGTTAGGTCGATGCAGACTGGGCTAGCTGTTAAACATACCGACGCTCTTATACAGGGTATGTCTTTATTGTGGGAAACGCTGCAGTTTTTTCGGATTCAAAGAAGCAACCAAAAGTAGCCCTGTCATCGGCGGAAACGGAGTAAATGGGCCGATACAAAATTAATCAACGACAAACGAAGAACGACATGGCAGCTGATGTGTTAACTAAAGGGTTATCCAGACCGAAAAATCAGAATTGTGTGGAACAACTTGGTCTCAGAAATTCGAGATCATCTTAAAAAGGTCGACATCGCCTCGAGGGGAAGTGTTCAGTTTATTTTGAATTTACCGGGCGATACTTAGTCGCATTTATAGTGTTGCCTCCTATATCTAAAGTGAGTATAAGCCTTCAGATTTCTTTTCATGTGGCTCGCCTTCGCTCGCCATCTTCTCTTTTATTCGAATCCTCGAATTCTCATGTGTGTATCTCTTCTGCCAACCGTATCAATAAATCTAGTGTTCAGTGTTTATAGTGTTTCATTGTGATGTTCAGATCAACCCAACACACTGCTGCTCATACTAATACGCTTTTGGAATAACGTTGAAGCATTATCTAAGAGTGCATTAAGATCTTTATCAATAAAATTCACAATTACACTTGATTGAAGTCTGCGCCTGAATCCTACATCATAATCAGACCATTATACATGATCGGACAGATACACGGAGAACAAACTCCGGGGTTTAGCGCAAGAGAGGTCAATGTACCTCATTCAAATGACGTGCAAAGATGGACCCGAAGACATATATTTCTTTTCATTGTGTTTAAGTATTTTTGTTTTTGCTGTATCGTTACGCAATAGGTTTTAAGTAACTCCCTCAGAGTTTCTGAATTAGAGTCACACTGTAGAACACATCTGTGAATATATTTTGCGTCCACAGTACTTACCGATGTTAAGTCTGCGACGCTGGATTGAGCAATCAAAAATTTTCTATCTTCATTATTTCACGAGACATATATGATTGAAAAGAGTCTTTGAATGCATGCTGGCAGCAGCTTGACGCCTCTGCTCCTTTTTTTTCTCTCACCACTTCCCCCACTACTCGTCGCGTCGCCTGCGTGGAGCTCTAGGCTCCGCGCAATTGATTATTTCATGTTATGAAAAATAAAATTCCCGGCACTGTAAAATTCATGAATTGGAAAATTCTCGAATAAGAGAATGTCCAATATTTCATAATAATACTGAATTTGAATGTTCCCAAATGACGAAATTCCCGACAGAAATTTTGCCTATTTATAAAATATCCGATGTAGAAAATCCCAAATGTAAGCAACTAATTCTTAGGAATAAATATTATTTATTTATTACAAATACAATAACCAAATATTTCTATGCAAAATTTACTTCTAATATTTGAAGTTTCTGTAATTATTGTTTGAATTTAAAACAATAATTGAAAAAAAATTTGGGATGACTGAAAAATCCCGAAAAATAATTTCTGGGAACAAAATTGTTTTCAATTATTGTTATTTGCAATTCACACAATAATTTTAGACACTTTAAATAATAAAAATATTTGATTATTGTATTTGCAATAAATCAATCATACTTATTTGAAAACTGTTATTTGTTTACATTTGGGAATTTAATATTTCAACCCTCACGCTGCAAAGGTTTTTTGGCACCTTTACGCTGCAAAGGGGGATCGGTGAGACCCAGGGGTATTTTTTATTTGTTAAAGTGAGGAAAAAAATCCTTCAAAATTTTTACAACATCATTCAACCTTCCACTTTATGAATCAGTCGAAAACTAAAAGAAAAAAAAAATTTGCAGATAAATTATTGTACATAAAGAAGTAAAAATGGGGAATATGTAGGATATTGTTTAAAAAATTACAACTTTGCAAAAAATTAATGAAATGTTAATTATAAGTCATGACATTAAAGCTGAATGTGAAAAATTGAATATAAAGCAAAGAGAAATATGCTGTTTCAAAAAAAATGCTCAATTTTTATGCATATTTTTAATGGAAAATAGTTATCTATGGGAACAACGTTTTTTTATGAAAAATACACAGTTTATTTAAATTGAATGCAAATTTATTCATAAGAACAGTGTGAAACGTAAAAATGACTTATAAATCTATTTGTTTAAATATAATTTACACAGAATCTATTTCCCCCACGCTTTCATCTCCGCCAAAGTAATCAATATCTGTTCGGGGACGAAGAGACCGCTTCACTTGCTCTGCGCTACGCTGTGCATTACAAACGCTACCAAAAAATATTTTAAACATTATAAAATCACATGAAACTTTATATAGATTAAAGTAGGGTCAAAATAACTCAAAAAATAGGACAAAATTTTTTTTACTCACTTGCTCAAAAAGTATACGATCACTGCAAAGGGGGGTCTCTGAGACACGACGCGAGGTCGAACTGTTCACTGCGCTAGCTAAACTGATATTGAACCGTGGTCACTTAGTCCTTAGATTCTCTGCCTGCATACAATTTGTTAGGGTGAGAATAGAGCTTGGGCCCGTTTCTATTTTCTGAATAACCAACGCAGTAAATTTCATCTGGGTCTCACAGACCCCCCTTTGCAGCGAAAGGGTTAATGATATTATAAACTACTACTGTTCAGGAATTTTATTATTCGGGAATTTTATTATTCCGGGATTTTCCAATGGAAAAAATGAAAAATATCGAAAAATAACATTTGCGAAACTGTAAAATTTCCGAATAGGAAAATTCCCGAACGATTGATTCCCTGAATTATAAAATTCCCAAATAATTATATTCCCGAAAAGTTTATAATATTACCGAATTGGAAAATTGCTTAATAATAAACTTCCCGGCAATTTGTAATATTACCGTAATTGAAAATTACCGAATAATAAAATTCCTGACAAAAAATTGCCAAAGTGTAAAATATCCGAACTTTAAAATTCCCAAATTATAGAATTATTGAATTTGAAAAGCTAAAAAAATTATTTTCATTAAATATCATTTATTTATTTAAAACACAATAATCAGGCGTTTTCATCAGATTTTTTTGTTTTTATTTTCAAAGTTTTCAAAAATTATTTTTTGAATAAAAAATAACAATAATTGATGAAAATTATTATCCAGAGATATTTTTTTCAATTATTGCTATTTTACATTCAAACAATAATTTCATAATCTTTAAACATAAAAAATATTTTTTTCGCTAAAGATATTTGATAATTGTATTTTGGATAAATAAATAATATTTATGAAAGAAATTTTTTGAATTGTTCGAATGCGGGAATTTTCTACTTCGGATATTTTATAATTCGGTAATTTTCGGCCGGGAATTTTACGATTTGGAAATTCGCAAATTCGTTAATATTCTAAGCTGTCGGCAATTTTATTATCCGGGAATTTTCCCGTTCCGAATTTTATTTTTCGGGAATTTTATTATTCAGAAATGTTATTATTCTGAATTTTCATAATCAGGGAATTTTCCAATTCTGGAATTTTACAGGGTCGGGAATATTATAATAATATATTATTATAAACTGTCCAGAAATTTGATTATTCTGGAATTTTATTATTCGGGAATTTTCCAATTCGATAATCTTATAAAATGTTCCGGAATTTTATTATTTGGCAATTTTATTATTCGCCAATTTTACTATTCGGGAATTTGCCAATTCGGGAGTTTTACAGTGTTGGGAATTATATTTTTCGGGATCATTCAGTCGTTCCTTTTTTACCTTTCCACCACAAGTAGTCCTTTCCACCACAAGTGTATTCGGATATTATTCTTCATTTTGAAAAAGCTTTTTATTTCATAAATAGAATTCTTACATATTTATTCATGGATTTCATAATTTAATCGAATAGTTTTCAAAGAATAAAGAATAATATTGCCGGCGCGCAAACAAGAGAAGAAGAGATTGGAGAAACTGGGTCGAACTGTAAGGAGTGGCCTGAATGCCTATCTGAAGGTTGAGTCCCATGTGGGCAGAAAACGTCGGCGTAAAGCAGAAACTAATGAGAGTGAGAGAGACGGACATATCGATGGGTCCTAAAAGAAACTACGCAACTCCCAGCGACGGATAGAAACTACGTATCTGGCGCGCTCCATACTAAGTATATAGAAATTTGTATATACTTAGTATAGAGCGCG